>CAAKHF010007630.1:5295-20171 GCA_901007745.1 Hippocampus kuda
GCATGTACTTACTGCGTCTCACACACACACACACACATACACACACACACACACACACACACACACACACACACACACACACACACACGATTCGCCTCACTCAAAGGAGTTCTCCACAGTATCAATCTGGGACTGCTCCAATGTGATCTGTGGGACACGTAGTGCAATACTTTGAGCTGATTGGGTGATGCAGCAACTTGTGCGCGCCTACCAAACTTTTGTTTTGACCAATTACGGCAACGGATGAAGATGTCATCACCGCCATTGTGCCTTGCTTTGACCAGCTGAGTCCTGTGCTGTCGATGATTGCTGCGGATGGCATCATGGGGTTGAGTGACAGTTGTCATTTTCGCAATGTAAATATGCAGATAAAGGGCATTATTAATGAACTAATTATTTAATTGAAGTGCACTCGTCGGCCAGGGTTCTGGACAAGATGGATTCTCTGGGTTTTGTGAACTCACAAGTACCATGAAAATTCTACTTGCAGGCAAGGTTTGGGGAAGTCTCATATCCTCATTCTGGTCCACTCGCCATAGGTGACCCGCCCCCGATTGAGAGAAACGGTTGGCTGCGGTGTCAAGCGCAATTATAATTTTTCCACGGAAAAGTTTTATAGCACTACATTATGGTTTATAATGTGCTGTAAAACTTCCAATGAGATCCTTTCGTGCAGTTCTTTCCCGGTGTACTAATGTGCGTCATCTGCAGCAAGCGCAGACCTTATGGAACATCACAAACAAAGCATAATGTATTTATTCTATGATTCAATATTTGCGCATGGTTGGATATTGGGTGTATCTTCCTGTAACAGGTCCCCTGCTGATGAGAGTGATGAGAAACACATGATTGTGCTCGGCTGGGAGGAAATTCTGATATAACATTTGGGCCTTAGATGGAAAAAAAAAATGCTGACCCACATCAGGACCATTGCACGATGATTCTGAAAAAAAATAATATTGAATGTGCTACCAACTGATACGGGCGATGTTTTTAAGGATCTCAGTATGTGAGACAGTTTGTGGCAAACACACAATGGAAAGCTATTTTCCATTTTGTCATCATAGCAGAAGCAAATTCCAACGTCCCTCTTTTTAACTGATGGTTGGATTTTCGAGGTTGGATCAAGTTTGACGTAAAGAAAGGACGTCAAGCAAACAGAACAGTTTGCTACACGACTGCTAGCGAACAATCACTCATTGACGTAATGGTTTTTTCATTTTGTCAAAGGACTTATTTGTTTCGTGGCAACTGATCCCAAGGCAAAGAAAGTATTTGTAAAGTGCTCGGTTGGCGTTTCGCCGAGCGAAGTCGCTGCGTGTCTCTCCGGCCTCGGTGCCCCGAAGACCCGCCATCTCCTCAACCTGCCGTAGCCTGGCTGCCCCCTCCCAAAAAAAACCAAACAAACAAAAAAAAAAAGTCAGCCGCCAACCCCTTCCCCTTTGAGTCCACCCCACCTTTAGAAGATAAATACCTGGAGGTGAAAGCTCGCCGCACATTCCTTTTCCCAAACATATTCTCTTGATGTCAAAGTCGGCTCCAAGGCCTGGGGGCCCACGAGTAAAGTGGTAATTCTGAAGCGCCCTGCTTGGGCTTGCTGAAATATGCATTAAACTTGTACTGGATACGCTTATATGAGAGGGGTGGGGTGGGGAGGGGGGAGTGTGTACCCAGACAAAAAAAAAAAAAATTGTATGTGTATACACGTTTTGCTCAGTATTTATTTGCAACCACTCTTTACCTAAAGTGACCGCTGATTTCCTGAGACCTTGTGAGCAGGATCATGAAACGTATCACCCATGAAAAGTGAGGGTACATCATGTCCCACCCCAACTTTTAGGTTGCTCCTGGACTGAAGCATAGCAACAGTGAGTGATGATTTTGTCGCGGACCGACCACATTTCAATTCAATTCCCAAATATGAATTTATGACTTTTGTTCTGTGAGCTTTGCTGAATGAGGTGCTTGAGATTTATTAATGTAAAGACAAGCGCCACGGAAACATCAGCGACGCCACCATTTCCCCCCCCCCCCCGCCCCCCTATGAGGCAACAGAGGTGGAGGAGGTTCAGGATGTGACTGACAAGGAGCTCTTTAAAAATGCGAGCCTGCGGCGCTTGTTTTCACCTCCCCTGCAGTATCACAGTGATGAGCCTGTGATGAATTGGTCAACACGGGCTTCCTTTGCATTTGCACTCTTTTGTTGTGCGTGAGAGAGGGAGCGAAGCAAAAGTCTGCTCTTCTCTGGGATGCGGACTCGGAGGTTTCTGCCGGGAGTGTTATGCTGTTTTGAGGGGTGGGAGTGTACGGAGTGACAAGGGCCAAAGAGAGGTCAATTTGTGATAGCAGTGCTCTTATTTAGTGGCGGATGCTGCGCACCAGCGCAACTTCCTCCGGGGCCGTTTTCGACTTGCTCAACTTTTCTGTGATTTACTATGGCGGCGTATTCTGTAGAAATGAGGCGAGAAATTGTGTGACAGAAGCAGTGTGACAAATAGCTCTGACGTCTGCTTGAAGGCACGTAAAACCGTAATTCATTTCTTGACACGCCGTGACGCCCAACAACATTGAAATGTAATCTTGAAATTCCAATTGCAACAAGCAATTTATATGTCACTGCGGTGATCTGAAGGCATAATGGAGTTATTCAAGGTCAGCTGAATTGGAGCCGTCAAGCAGGGGTCATTTGGCTTTCCACTGGGAGGTTTTTACAGGAAATAGCCTCAAGCCAGTGTCAGGACTTTTGCTAATCTTGTTGTGATTAGTCTCTGGACGAAAGGTCAACAGATAGCGAGCTAGCCGTGCGACCAACCACTACACACCTGCTCGGGTTCCACTTTTGCGTGGATGCTACAGTAACTGGTGTCATTTGGGTGGATAATGAGATGAGTGGCACCCTGAGTCGTCCGTTGACACGGAGCGCAAACTTGCCCCATAGTCACTTTGTGGCTAACCTGCAGGGCATTGGCCCAAAGATAATAGCGGGGGTGTTCCTTAAACAATTTATCTCTGTTGTGACTTGTGTCAAGAACTCTGAATATTGATTTTAGTGAGTTGAATAATCAGGTGAACAGTTCATGTATTTTTAGAAAATGGTCAATAGACAAGAGACCACTGGAAGTTTTGAAATAGTGGATATCCAATTTCTTGGATAAATGATAACTGAGATGATATAACGAAGACAATAACTCTGTAGAAGTCAATAATGCTAGCTAGTGTTTCTGAAGACAATAACTCTGTAGAAGCCAATAATGCTAGCTAGTGTTTAAATCCCGTTGACGGCGGAAGGCGCCAGAACAGTTAGTTTTCAAAAGCTAATAGTAGTAGTACTATACATTTGAACAAACAGTAGCTAAAGTCCGTATTGTTCCACTCCAGGCCCAAAAATCCAAATTGAGAGGACACAGTGAAGATGACAACGTGTTACCGCACTGCACTCTGTCAAAGCTAAATCATGATTCAAGGTTATGCTTGACTCCCATAGACATCAGAAGACAGCTGAGCATCTTCGTTTCAAAAACGTGGTTATCAATTTGAAAAAAAACTTCCTGCTTCAGTTGAAAGTGTTCCATCCCAGACTTGTCGGTGGTAATGCGCATGACAAAGCGGTTGACAACAACAACGGCGGTTTCACCGTGATGGATTTGCCATCCCAAAAATCCGCACCAAAATTTCATGTCTTCTTCTTTGACCCGCACCACACTCCTCTACAAAGTTTTGTTCGACGGCGGGTTTAGTTACTTTTCAGTTATGCTGGTAATGGACAAATACATCGATTAAAAAAAAAAAAAAACATGACGTCCTATCTCTTGTTTTGCAATTGGCAGTGCTATTGAAGATAGCGAGATAAGAGTGAAAGGCGAGTAAAAGCAAGGATGTCGTGATTGAACCAAGTTTGCACTTGTTTCACCTTCAAAGGAAATCGGGAAAGGCGGAATTTCGGGGATTTGGGCCGTGTGTATGTTAGCCTTGGTACGCTCTCTGAAGTTTCACCATAGCTGGGGGAGGCTGTTAAGTGTGTGGACAGCTAATAACACGGTGTAGCTCTCCCCGTTGTCGGCTTCAGGTCTATGAAGACTTCGAGATGCATCGTGGACTTTCATCATCGACAGAAGCACTCTGCGGTGGCAGGCCTGCAATTTCCATGCTCACAAAGGCCAGGTGTATGTGAGGCGGGGGTTGGTGGGGCGGTTGTTGATGGGCTAGCATCTGATAGTCATATTAGCCATCAGGCATCCACAGACATGAAATGACTGCTCCAAACATTCTCAAATAGTTTTGTCCTAAAACTCAAACACTGATGACCTCCTGTGTGTCTAGGTCGCTAGCGGTGCGCCACCAGTACTCGTCGTTGGGCACACAACCCATCCTCTGCAGCAGCATTCCGGGCCTGGTGCCCAAGCAGCTGGGCTTCTGCCGCAACTACTTGGAAATCATGCCCAACGTGGCGGAAGGGGTGAAGATTGGCATCCAGGAGTGCCAACACCAGTTCAGAGGGCGGCGCTGGAACTGCACCACCGTCAGTGATAATCTGGCCATTTTTGGACCGGTGTTGGATAAGGGTAATGAATTGCCTTTTTTTTTTGTGTATTTCATTGAATCTATTCCGAGCCCATCCTGCTAAATTAAGGGACGCCCTGTGGCGGTTCGACTAACGTACCGAGAATGATTTTCTCCCAACAGGCCTTTTGACACGTGTTACAGGTGATTTTCATTGCACATTCCTCAACCACCCCTCGCAGAATGACAGAGAAACCTGCTCTTCTCGCATGCATCAACCATTACGCTCACTCAAATCCTTTTTTAAATAGAACCAAGACAACACTCCACCTGAACTCATGCATACGATCAAACCCCGTTCAGTCTTGTTGGGAGTTTTCTTTCAGAGGGAATCCCCAGCGATTGTTCTGCTGTTGATTCTCTGAAGCGCCTCATACAACACTTCAACCCGAATGGTGGCGTGTTATCTAATATGTTGACTTTTGGCGATGATGAATTGCAACTTTCAGACAAAATGTCAAGTCATCCAAAAAAAAAAAGCTCCAATCGAGACAAATCCAGGTAGTATTAGTTTGCATGGAGAGCTATATTTATGGAATTGGATTGGGCGAAAGCAATGCTCCTTTGGGAAGAAATGTAAATGCTTAGCAAACGGCCATATTATTAAACCGGATAAAACAGGTGAAGGCATTGATGTTCCTGACGCGGCAGTTTCATCGGAACCCGACAACAGAATAACATCATCACTCAAGGTTTATGTTTTTTTTCTGGAAAGAGGGCTCTCGCTTTTCAGTGATTGGTTTGGTACGATACCTTAACTCATTCACTCCCAAAGACGTTTTTAAACGTCTTTTCAGACTTGGTTCAGAATTGGCTGGTACTGAATGAGTTAACTGTTGTTGATCCAATAAGCAGAATGTTTTTTTTTTTGTGGCTCTGCTTTTTCCTCCACAGTGAATTCATGGCGAAAAATAAGCCTGGAGTGTCACATTAGCCACAATCTTTTGTTATGAGACAGCCTTGGCGCCAGAATCTTTAAGAGACATTCATGATTTTTGCGCTTGTATCTGCTACGATGAAAGTTTTACACGTGCGGCGATCATATTTCTCTGCGCTTCGACTGAAATATGTTTCCAAAGCTCAAACTAGGCAATCATTCGAAGGCTGCGAACTTAAAATCCGGCTACCAGAACTTCAACATGTCGAGGTGAGACAGGGCCACTGCTTTAATCTCTCAACCCGTAACACTTAATGAACTCACTCTCGAGCCAGTATTAAAGAGGATGAGTTGGAGGTGAGAGGGACTCTCCATCTTAGCTCCTTTTGTGGCGCAAAATAACACCGCAATCCGCCCCCCCCCCTCACCCCCGAGCCCAAATTGCTGGGCTGCTGAGTGTTAAAGGGGAGGCAGCAACTGGGCTTCAGGAGATCATTTTGATTGGATTAAGGTCAGTGAAGCCCATCATAATGAGAGAGGTCAAAGTGGCGGGATTAAGTGCCTTTGTCAGAGGGCAACCAGAGTTACTCGGGAGCTCGGCGGCCTTTGATAGGGCTTAGTAGGAGAGGGCTTCCATTTCACTGGATTTGATTGATGCTGGTGTTTGTCTGTGCTACGGGCCCATTGTCCTCACTGGTGTCTGTTTGTCTGCAATTCAGACTGTAGTGTGTCCATTTCCTCCTGCTTCTTTTGGGCCAAAGGGGAGTGGGGCGTCTTTATAGGTCTCACTTGCTACCCGTGACGGCCCTCGTAATCCTCACCTTCACGATACGGGGGACAATTTGAGGCTGCTGATCGGGCACAACGTTTCAACTGAGCGACCTCCTTTTCGCGGTCCAAAATGACCCGACGCAGGGACGAAGGCGTACGTCATTCGGTCAAACAGTTGCCATGTTGTTGACTGTCTCGCCTCGGTTTTCTCGCTCACTCCACACCCTGACACGCCAGCCCTGCCTGCGGGCCGCGTCTGCGTCAGCACTCATTAATTTGCATTAAGTAAAGTGTCAAAACATGCAGTGCAGGAATCTGCCCGTGATGAAAGGTAACAGATAGACGTGCAGGTGTTCTCAGCGCAGCCAGCCGATGTCGGAGCTGTTTTCGGCATTCCTGGTATTCACGGTACACCTCCCTGCCGTTGGCCGGCACTTTATGAATCACTTGGACAGCATTACGCAGGCCTCTTGAAAACACAACGAGGCAACCGGGGTCATTTCCCAGCCATTACAGGTAGAGGTGCTGTTACCTCAAACCATTACGAGCTTCATCGGAAACTCGATTGACGTCACGCGCACGTGACGCGGATGACAAGCTTCTACGTCGGACTGAAATCTCGCATTGTGTTCTTAACCAAACTTGGATCAGGTGACCCGCCTGTGAGCTTGAGGATGGGAAAGTGTCAGTGTGTAGGATGAGCTGAGAGCTCTCTGCTTCTTCCCCCTGAAACGTACGTCTCGCCATGCTGGGGGGAGGGAAGCCATCACGCCGGTATATCATTAACTCTGTGCAAGAAAGAAAGAAGGGGTGTGGCAAGTGGAGTTGATGGGGGGACCTTAGCCCCACTCCCCGCTGGGCTCAGCTCGGAGCACAATATCTTTGCAACCATGAGATTAAGCAGGAGAAAAAGTGCTTTTCCCCATTCACACGCCCTTTAGATTGTTTTATTAAACCATTTGAATAGGGATTTCCCCGTCTGCCGACAAGCAGGGTCCGGCCAATGCATAGTTCTCTGTTGCTATGACTTAACTTGGTCCCCACTAATCACTGGCCAGGGCAAATTTCATATAAAATATCTGGAGCCATTGTGGGCCTAACGCAGCGTGACAGTGGAGGCACAATAGGGGATTCAACCCCCCAGCAGGCTGCAGGGACCACTTGGCCTGCCGGCGATTGGCAAAGTTTGCTGGGGATGCAAAGTGAAACGCCATCAACCGGTCTTAAAACCAAGCAGTGGAACTAATGCGAGAGCAGGTGAAATAAATGTTATTGTCGGTGTAATTGGCCCCAAAGGTCAACCCCGCGTAGATCGTCCCAATCTCTTTACGAGGCTTGAGAAGGCCACCTTCGCGAGCGCAGTGCTTTTGCGCGTAAACTCAAGTGCACGCTTGACAAAATGTTGGAAGGCCGACAAACTTTATTTTCCCGTAACTCGTAAAGTTTTGGAAGAAATCCACAGATCAGGCAGCATTTCCTACTTTTTCTCAGGTTCCCATCTCCGTGTTCATATTGAGAGGCCAGGGCCCCTTTAATTGCTTCCCGACTCTGCTCCTTTGCTCATTTTGTCCCAAGATAATCCTCTTTTCCTCACCCCGTTCATCCCTACACTCGCTTATCCTTTTGCAGCATCACCGCACTGCCAAAGGAGTTCATCAGGGACCCTAGTTAAAGCCACACTTGTTATGTGTTATGTTAGTACCGCCTTAGTAGCACTTGATAGTCACGGGTCAAAAGTGGGTGACGTTTCAGTTTTGACTTGAGCTTACTTCAACGTAAAATAGCAACACGGTGCTCTTAGTTTCGTAGAAACCTGTCGTTTTAAAAATTAGAAGTTTTTCAAACCATACGTAGACATTTTTAGTCATGTTCTCATTCAATTCGAATTGAAGCTTTCAAAACATCCAACGTAACCTACATTCTGTCTTTGGGTGTGTGTATTTTTTTTTATTTTGAACAAAATAGGAAAATTGGCTTAACCGATGATACTTCGATGAATGTACAGTATTACATTTGCAGTTTTCAGGTCTGTTCACCCTGACAGTTACTTTGACCAACCCTGATGACATCTGCTCTCTTTAAATCATCAGCCTGTACTTTTTGTCGGTTAAGATTCTGTTACATTTATGGCACCTACTTCAGCGAGCTGACATACAGTAGCTGTGCGGAGCGGCTGGCGCGGGATGACAGTGGGCCTTTGCTCTTGCGTCATTGTTGTCTAATGCCCTTTAGTCCTTAAACTGGTTGGAACCTGCTGTAAGGCAGGCGCTCCCTTCTGCCTTTCGCTTTGTACTCGTCCCTTTCTTTCTTCTCCTCCTTCGCTCATGCTCTTCCACAAAAACGCACGCACGAACCAATCTCTTCTTTTTTTTTTTTTTTGACGCAGTAGTCCCAAGATTGTGATTCCACTTCTACGGTGAGCGCGATCACATTTGCTTTGATAAGTGGACACTCATTGCCGCCGTTTGTGAGGCCGTTTCCGACCCTTTCAAAAGCTTAATTGAGTCTCTTAATGATAGACCTGTCAAGCCCGTGTCTTCCTCTCATGATGCCTGATGAGTCATCAGTTAACTATGTCAGCCCAGAGACAATAGCCCCTCGCTGGCCTTATTCAACAGACACGACGATTGATGTCTGGGATGAATGAAGCCCCACACTGGCACCTTTTGTGGATGCTACCTAAACACATGTGGTCGACACGAGTAATGACCTCTGCGACAGAATTTGGCCACCTGAATATGTTACGAGTGGTCTCGTTTGCGTGGGTTGAAAGATGTTTGCCGTCGAGGTTACGCAAGACAGGATTAGCAGGTTGTGACCTACTTTCTCCACCACTCAGCTCTTACAGTATTGTGAAATGCCTGAGAAGGTGAAATGACAAGTTAGCATTTGTATAGTTGGACACTATAATGGATGTAGAACTTGGAAGAAAATGGAGCTTGGATTTAAGCGTTCTGTTCTGCTTTCTCATGTCCCCCAAATGTTCTCAATAGATCTGCTCTAACATTTTGTGGAGGTTGGGTTTAGATTAGTGTTGTGGTTGGGGCTCGGGGAGGGTTCGGGTGGTGGTTAAAATTATCGGAAGGGGCTCATGTTGGGTTCGGGTTGGGTTTCACTTTGGGTTAGGATTGTGGTTAGGTAGTGGGATGATTGGGGTTCACTTGAGCATTTTTGTATCTGTTGGGGTTTGGAAATATTCAATTCGGCTCAAATTGGACATTTCGGTGCATTTGTGACAGCATTCTGTTGGGTTTTTGCTTAGATGAGTGATGTGGTTGCAGTAGATGTTCAATGAGTTTGGCTCGGGTTGGATTAGTGGGGAGGTTCAGGGTAGGACTAGCCCCTAATTATCTTCAGAGCAACCACCCTAATCCGGATATAATTCGGACTGTAACCCAGAAACGAACCCTTAGCACGACTCAACCCTAACCCTTGAAGAATGTAAACTGTTATTTGACGTACATGGTTATATTGTCTTCCGTTGCCACTTCCTGTTGTCCCAATACTTTTGAGCAAGCGTGTGCGCGTGTCTCTCTCCTTCCAGCGACTCGAGAGTCAGCGTTCGTCCACGCCATCGCCTCGGCCGGAGTGGCCTTTGCGGTCACCCGGGCCTGCGCTGATGGCTCCGCCACCATCTGCGGCTGCGACACGCGTTACAAGGGCCCCCCCGGCGACGGCTGGAAGTGGGGCGGTTGCAGCGAAAACGTGGACTTTGGCGGCATGGTTTCCCGAGAATTTGCCGATGCGAGGGAGAATCGCAGAACCGATGCCCGCTCGGCCATGAATCTCCATAACAACGAGGCCGGCCGGACGGTGAGTCGTTGTCGTGCACGTTACACTGGGGAAGCTCTTTCTCTTTTTTTTTAAAGAACAGCTATTCCCAGTCTCTTGCGGCTTCTTTCTATGTTTAGTAATTACACATTATAAAACCACCGCTCCCACTATCTTAGAATTTAGCTTGTAAATGTGCGGCAGTGCTTCCGACAGTGTTTAAAACAGCAGAAAAATCGTATTTTATCCACAGGCTCTCTACGACAACATTTTCCTAAAGTGCAAGTGCCACGGGTTGTCGGGCAGCTGCGAGGTCAAGACCTGCTGGTGGTCTCAGCCGGACTTCAGGGTCATTGGCGACTACATGAAGGACAAATACGACAGTGCCTCGGAGATGGTGGTGGAGAAGCACAAGGAGTCGCGCGGCTGGGTGGAGACCCTCAGACCCAGGTACAACTACTTCAAGCCCCCCACCGAGCGTGACCTGGTCTACTATGAGAGCTCGCCCAATTTCTGCGACCCCAATGCCGAGACGGGCTCGTTTGGCACCCGCGACCGCGTCTGTAATCTGACATCGCACGGCATCGACGGCTGCGACCTACTGTGCTGCGGCCGCGGCCACAACACCCGGACGGAGAGGCGCAAAGAGAAGTGCCACTGCATTTTCCATTGGTGCTGCTACGTCAGCTGCCAGGAGTGCGTCAGGGTCTACGATGTGCACACCTGCAAATAGCACCTGCTTCTCCATCTTGAAGCTTCAGACTTTGGACTGAGTCCGTCCGTCTTTGGGGTCCAGCGGACGGAAATTTGCATTCCTTTCACGGAGGCCCGAAAAGTCCGCCTCCATCTTCTGGGAGGCTTCACGAGGAGGACGTTTTAAGGTGTCGTGGACCACCGGTTTCTAATGCTGAGTCAGAAAGGACTGTTTGGTTAAATGTCAAACACCATATTGGTGTTTTTAGTTTGTGTTTTGTTTTCAAATGTTGTCTTTGTCTTCCGTGTAGTTTAGTTGAGAATAGTACGACTTGTGGCGGCACGGAGGAATAGTGGTTACCGTTAGGGCCCGAAACGATTAATCGGCCGGCCGATTTAATCGGACAAGAGTAGCTCTTTCAAGATCTAAAAAAAAAAAAAGCATTAACACATTACAACATAAAACAAAAAAATGCCATTCAAACATTCACCCCTGTCAAAAGTGAGCAAAAATGCCAATTATTCATGTAATTCATCCTGCATGTATTATCGTAAGCTTTAAGGGACCCCAAAAAAATAAGTTATTTTATTAATTTTTTTAATTAATCGGCCGATTAATTGCTTACCTGACTTTTATTCTGGCAAATATTGGAATCTGCATCAGCCTCAAAAAAGCCATATCTGTCGGAACCTCGTTAGCACATCGCTTTCATGGATCTGAGGTTTGTGGTTCAAATCCGGGCCTTCCTCTGTGGAGTTTGTGTATTGTCCCTTGTGTATGTTTTCTCATCAAACGTCCAGCTTCCTCCCTCATTCCCCAAATATGCATTTTGGCGTCATTGAAGACGCGAAATTGTCCGTTGGTGTGAACATGAGTGTCAGGGGTTGCGTATCAACTGTATTTGGCCCCTGGGCTCACCCCACAGTGGAGTGAACGAGTGCGTCTTGTATGAAATGAACATGGAGGATGCAAAACAGGGTACACAAATACTGATTTGAAACATGATAGCCCAATTTTAAAATGTGAGAGATCCCCCGCCGTGAGGAGAAACGTGCGTTCGACCTGCTATTATAGCGCGTGGTCAACTGTGGTCAAGGCACGTATGAGGGAAATGTCGTGACTCACCACCGAACAAAAATGTCGTATCTTCTGCCATCTAGAGGAAGAGCATTCGAATGTTCAGCCTGTCACTGTACGTCACAGGTATAGATAGATGATACATCATTTGTAGATTAGGTTCTCAGCTCGGGCGGGCACGGTAGCCAACTGGTTAGCACGTCCTGTGTGTGAAGTTTGCATGTTCTCCCCGAGCCATGTGTGGCTTTTCTCCGGGTACTCCGGTTTCCTCCCACATTACAAAAACATGCATGGCAGGTTAATGGAACACTCTAAACTGTTCCTAAGCGTGATTGTCATTGTGAATGGTTGTTTTGTCTATGTGTGCCCTGTGATTGGCTGGCAACCAGTTCAGGGTGTCCCCCGCCTACTGCCTGAAGACGGCTGGGATAGGCTCCAGCACGACCCTTGTGAGGATGGATGGAGAGTGTTTGTCAAGTGCAAGATAAAAAGAAGGCCACAGTCAGGATTTGTGTAATAAAGTAAAGTAAACGATAAATCCCAAATGACCGTTCAGCCTTCCTTCTTCTGTTTGGCCGTTCAGTAATACCAAAAGAAATGCATTTCAAATAATCTCCGAAAGATGATGTATGAAATCAATCGCCAAAGACAAAAACGAAGGATATTTTTGCTGCAGTTGTAGTTTTATAAATGTAAAATATAGTCTGTTATTGTTTTTGGTTTTTTTCTTTAAAAAAAAAAAGCATTCTTGTTTTTGATGTTATTTCATTAAGGAAAATGTTTTATCCATTTTAGTTTTGAATATTTCTTTAGTTTGTGTTCATTTTGATTGTCTTGCTTGGCACTGTTACAGCCATGCCCAAAAAGTCAAGAAAACTGAAAAATCAATTTCTGGATTCTCGGAAACGAGAGTATTACGTTTGTCAGCCTTTGCACATCTTCAGCAATTATCTTCGAACATGTTCGATGTTTTTAGAAACAAATGTCAGAATTTCCCTTTTGAGGGACTTGATAGATACTTTCCCTTGTTATTTTTAAGATACCAATTAAGGGTCAACCTTCAACAGATTCCATCCAATGGCTGATTCCTGGTCAAACCCAAAAGATTCACTTGTGAAGTTTGAAAATTGCAACACACCCCAAACCGCAGAAGAATCGCTCAGGATAATCTTTGAGAAAGGTCCGATAATCTGTTTTTTGCCAATTTCACAAAAATACAATGTGGTGGGGAAAAAAAAAAGTGACAAATTGGTGATCACTATGCGTGTGCCCCGCTTTTAAGGAGGCACTGGTCCACGTGGTTGTCATAAAAGAAAATCTGGTCCGCTAAATTCATGTCATTAATCCATCAGCATTACAGCATTCCTCAAAACAGGAAATACAGAATTTTGCAGCCGACGACCACTCCCCCCCTCCCAAACAAACGCGAAAAGTCCAGCACTTGTGTCCATAACGTCGCATGTCCGCCTCTCTTTTTATCAGTATTAGGAATGTCTCATATGAATGGGAGGTGCTTCGTGATGAGGGGGCAGTTATTTATCAAAAGTATTTCTGCCGTTCCCGTCTCAGTTACTCTGCGGCAAAATTGACATGAAAAAATAAATAAATAAAAAGAAAAAATCCGAATGCTATGAGAAATCTGAATATTATAAGTAAAACAAATTTGAACTTGAAATTTGAATACTATTTTCCATCAAATATCGTAAAAGACAAATATCAAATATCTTGAGTTACGCTTTGGTAAAAAATGTTTTCAGAACATTGTTTTTTTTTTTTGCAATATTAAAATCTTAGCATTGTTTTCTCAAAATACATTTTGAAAATCATGAAATCGTTCTCGTACAAAGTAATAGTGACTATCATGAGGAAATTCTTTTCTCGCAATATGACGATTTTATTCAGGTGACACTGCAACATTAGACTTGTGCAATTGTGCAATTTTTTTTCTTTTTCATAAGTCATTTAATCAATCAGTCAATTATCATTTTGGTTAAATCGTGTTGCATTCAACTTTATTTTTCGTGATTTGTCCCAAAAAAAAAAAAAAACACTTTTCTTAAGATGGCGATTTTATTCTTCTCAAAATGCCAACAATTTTCTCGGGAAATAACCACTGTCTTGTCATTTTTCTTTTCTCAGAATACTGCAACCTTATTCTCGTATAATTCTGAGGTTTTTCAAATGGAATTGGCTTTTTTTTGTTGACTTGATTGTTTACATTTGGAATGTTATGATCTGACTTTTTCCTCATCAAATTTGGACATTTTTTTCCTTTTTTGTAATGTCACGTTGCAATGTCATTCATGTAAAATTCTGATGATTTCACCTCATAAAAAGACAACATTATTTGCATAATTTTGTACTTTGTAGTACCCCTCCCCTTTCAGTGTTGCCATTAATGATGTTAAGACACATTCACACTTATTATTAGTGTTACTATGTTTTTTTTTTTTTGTGAAGATTCTCTGGAAGCAACACAAAATAACGTGTTGAAAAAAATGACCAAACCTTGTGCGCATTCTCCATTCTCGTCTAAATTGAAAAAAGCAGCGTCGCTGAAGCTCACAAACATTCTTCTCTTCCCATGCTGCCAAGTCGGCATTTATTATTGATGGGTGGTTATTGTCTCTTTTGAGGTTCTGACATTCAATTTGTCTACATGTTTTTTGTTGTTGTTGTTTTTTGTTTGGATTCTTTCTGTGAAAGAATTGTGTTTGATAGTTTGGAAAAGGTGAAGTTTGGACTCATTCCTGAATCGAGTGGTCGTCTGCATTTTAAGCAAAGTAGTTCTTGTTTTAGTTGCTTTATAGTCTGATTAGTGCAAACGTGATTTGACTTGTTGCTCTATTTTTAATTTATGATGACTCACAGCCACTCTCTTGTTTTTTGTTTTGTTTTTTTCCTCAGTAAAACCTGCTGAAAGCTGAATTCAGAGGTCATTTTATTAGGTACACGTGCACAGTTGAATCAAGGCTTTCTAATATTTATATATTTATATATATATATATATATATATATATATATATATATATATATATATATATATACTAAACATTTTTGTATACCTCTTTTTTTACTGAAACCTTACATTTGAGTAGCATGAGTGCATTTTTAGCTGAGAGTTTG
>CAAKHF010007635.1:12177-37028 GCA_901007745.1 Hippocampus kuda
CCCCCCCCAAAAACCAAAAGGCATTTGTCGATCCCAAGTTGCACTGTGAGAAATAAACGCACTAATTGCATTGGGTGATCTGTGTTTCGGCTTGGACTCATTTATCGTGGCGCCGAGCGCCGCTTCAGTAATTGGCATACGCACGACAACAAACTTCAGAGGCAATAAATACGTTTTTACTTGAAATGAAACCATGATGGAATAGCCAATTTACTCTGGCGGAAGGGCGCTTGACATCTATATTAGGGATGACCGTTTCACTAACTTTCAATAACTCACTGGAAGATTTCGGGGCGCTGTCATTTACAAGCGGTCGACTATGAGTCGGCCACGCCAACAGGAAATGAGTCGGACTTTTAATTGGCACGTTCTCTGATGTGTAAATGTTCAGTTAAAACGCCCACCATTAACGGTCCGGAACTGCCAGAGTTTCTTGAGATGCTTTGCAGGGCCTTGCATCATCTCTCAGGTTGCCTCGGGTAAAACTTCAAGAGGCCCACCGCTGCCGACATGCTTTACAGTATTGCCGCCGAGATTTTTAGTCAAAGGTCTGAATGGAAAGAAATCTGTTTTTGTGTGGCTTGAATCAAGAAAGCTTGTAATGGAGTAGGAAGTACTTTGCTATTTGATGCTGTATTTTAAACAAGGTTGCCACAGTTACCTTGAAAAGGGAATTTGCTCACTCTATTGATGACGATTTCATTTTAAACGAAACTGAGAGTTGATCAGTCGCTGTCACTTACTCGGCATAGGACTGTAGTTCCCGCTGGAAAAGGCGAAATTGTGACTTCCTCCGAAAGACGGCAGTGTGCTGCAGATGTGACGCCACTACGCCACTCCCCCGAGACGATAGGGTGCCGATTGCTGCATGTGGCAGGCCGTGGCTGAATTTGGTGTGGTGATCGACGATAATCACTTGTGTAGCCGGCAACGGTCTGCTATTGTCCTACTTTCTATATTTCGTAACTTGAATCAGATGACCGCATTACGTATAGCAGCATGTTCGATTTTCGACTCACAATGGCAAGAACAATGGCAGTAACGCGTTACTGAGTGACATTATTAGGGGGCAACGCTGATCGTAAACGTACCGGCAGGAAAAGTCTCCTGGCCGACACGAGGTGTTTACGCTGTGCAGTGTCACCTTCAAATTCATTGTTGCGTTCTCCAAAGTTAATGACATTCTCAGCATAAACATCTTAATACTGATGAATTACATCAGGGCAATGCGGCTCCTCGGAACGGCACATGTCCTTAGAATCACACAGTAAATGTCTTCGCTGTATGATTGACCTCAAAATTGGGCGTCGTGCCCATCTTGAGTCGTCAATTCACCATCCACGAGAGCATTGGAAAGTATCAAGCGATGCCGTTGTTTTCACGACACTTTCAGGATTTCAAAAGAACGACGAGCCTTACCATTGACTTTTAAGAGAAGAAGACCAAGTTGGATCTCGACATGACGTACTTGTTTAATCGGATGTTGTGAGCTCCTGTTTCCATGCCACTGCAAAATAATGCTGCCGCAGGGGTTGACCCGTTGTGGAGGTTGGCACCAACGTCGCATAAATATGCTTGATCATCTTTAAACGGCAGATTTGCGGGTTGCAGTCATGACACAATGGCTTCTGACAGCCACCACCTGACCCCGCAATGCTTTGTTTCCAGTTCCGGTGTGCCTTTGACTCGGCGGATTCCTTGCGGCCTATTTTATGCAAATGTGTTTGTCTTTGGTATGCGCGTGATTAAAACTACACATGGCTCGGTTTTCCTCGCTAAGCTTGTTGCATGTGAGCTGAAAGTCAGCGTTAATCCACAAATCCACCATCAAAGGGTCTTCACTGACAGAGTTAGTGTAAGTGACAGAAGCAAGGTCTTGCTCAGCGCAGACAAGCTAATACATTCGATACTCCAGACCACAGCTTGGTCTCCAGACTTGCTTTCGTTGTTGCCGTTTTGGCCTTTTTAAAGGAAAAGCTTTTAATTTCTTCCTGACAAGCTCCTTCTGTTGAATGTACGCCGCTCTGAAAAGAGTTAGTGTTACTCCGTTAACTCTCGGTGTTAGTGTGTTACTTGTAATTTGTCAAGAATTGTGTCTTGGCGTACTCGTGGCTAGATTGCGTGCAGCAAAACTCACGGTTGGTTCGGTCTAAGCCACTTTGCGGTCTAAAGACCAGCGTGACATCCGCTCTGAGAAATGGTATTATTCTGCTCATGACAACAATGGCCTGGAAAAAAAAGGAGTGTGAAGTTGAAGATGCGTTTCCATGCCAGGCGAGGCACAGTTTGCACTTACAGTATCAATCTCTGTCTTGCACCGTGTAGTCAAATCTGCTTGCAATAAAGGAGCTTTATTTCTTCCAGTTTGTCCCCTAAGCCTTCAGGACACACTGATAAATGGCAGCCGCAATTCTACCCCTGGGGAAGGAGCCCAGGTGTGTCGACCGAGGGGCTTTTAAACAACACAAAAAGCTGCCAAGGGGACTTGTAATCATTTTTCGCGCAAGGTGTGTCGCCGCAATATCTTTTGGCGTCGTCCTTCTCGGCGAAAGAGCAATGTGTCCCTTTCTAAACGTCGAGCTGGAAATAAAACTTAAAATGACCCCTGTGCACAAATAATTGATGGTCTGGTACATTTTGTACAATGTTTGATTTTAAGAACAATCATTGGATTGTATCTGTCAACAAAAGAATGTACGTCCTAACCACTTTGAATGATGCAGGCGTAGTCCTTGCCTTGCATCATCGGAATACAATGGTCGGATTCTGCCGCGAGCTCTGCTGTTCTGTGTTGTCTCCATAATTTAAACTCCCGATGATGAGCCAATCCCCACTGTCCATGAGGTGGAATATGCTTTATTTGCTTCGAAGCGAAATGACCCTCAGTTACTAAAACTGTCATCTTCAAACTGCGTGACTCAGCCAATGAAAATAAGCATGTCAGTTAAATTGATTCATAAAAGCACTTTTCATGGGTGCTCATTACAAAGTGCTTGAAAGGACAAGTACGCTGAAATGGCAAAAAAATAAAAAAATAAATGTCAAGACCATGGTTATCAAATGTATGAAATGTCAAGGCAGAGTTGAAAAAAATCTAACAGACTATTGAAAACACAAAGATCCCTCTCATAAAGCAGAACGAAACAATGGCTTGAGATTAAAACGGCTGAAACTGTCCACGGAGGTGACGTGGCGGTTTAGGGTGGCAAGACTCAAATGAAGTGGATGCTGGTCAATGATCAAATATTTCATCAGCTACATAATTCAGAACAATAACATAAAATACAATTATTATTTTATTCACTTTTCCAAGTGAATAATTTAATAGCAATTGAAATATTCAGGCTCTTTGGTCAATACTTGCGAATGAAAAGGGAAGAGTTTTATTTGTCCTGGTCAATGTGTTCCTTTCATTCACTTTCAACAGTAGCTGGCAGCTCTCATCGTTTGGCCCAAAAAGTGGCGCGTATGTAGGAAAAATGGGTGAGAAGAGTCCCCCCCCCCCCTCCTCCAAAGAAAAAAAATGCAAATTTTATGTGCATAACGAAAAGGAAGATAAATAGTGGACATTAGCGTTGAGATAGTTGTTGCTCTGGAGTGCCGGCCCACCCGTTGTGTGGGGGAAGTAGACCACCGTAGAGCTTTCCGCAAGAAATGAAATCATTGCGAGCCGCCTATGTCGGAACAAAGTGTCTTTGCAATTAAATCTTGGCCCTTGTTACGTCACACTCGTGCTTATTTAAATCATATCGCCCTCACAGTTTTTCCACCCGTGTCTTGGCAGCTACTTGGACAAAGATTTATCATTTGATGTTTCCTTATGGTAAACGGGCTTTACGGAAGTACTATTTACCGCTTCCATATAAAAGGACGGGACAGCCCCCCGCGCACCCCCCAAACTGTCTGCCTTGAACAGTTTGTAGGTGAGAAAAGTCCAATTGTAATGTGCGCAGCAATGGAAAGGAGAATGATAGGGAAGTTGGGAAGAGGAGATTTGGGAGATCAATTAGAGAGGGCCGAAAGAGCGAGCAAGAGCGTGAAAGAAAGAAAGCTGGCGGAAGCCATCCAGTCCACAGTTGCCTGAGTCCAAATTACCTGAGTCTCGCCAATTACCGTTTGAAGGTCAATCAGTGGAATGGCAGTACGTTGCCGTTTGTGCACTCTGTTGCAAAGATAAATGATCCAATACAAACAATGAAAGACTGCTGAGAGGCTCTCAAACTAATTTTCTCGGGAAGAAGAAAATTCAAGAAAGGGAAAGGAAAAAACGTTTCTTCCACAAGCTGAAGGCACATAAGGATGCGTTGGCAGTCTGCTGTTTCTTTGTTTTGCTCTCTCTTCTCTACGTGTAACGTTCAAGTACGCATGACATTACGGACATCCACATAATGGCTGGGGTCTTTGAGGCGTCGTGCTAAATATCAATTAAAAAAAAAACACACACATTGGAAATGTATCTGAACTCAAGGCGCCCACGCTAAAAAATGCTAACGCACACGTTACCACGTTAACCGCGGTTAATGTTCGAAACAAAACGAGAAAAGATTGAAAGCGTCAACACTTCCTGCTTTAACTCACAGATTAGGCCACGTGTTGAAGCTGCTCCTTTTTCATGTCCCGAAAGTCAAAGTCAAAATGAAGCATGTAGTGCCTGCTGAACTGACGTCACGCTTGACAGTGGTTTTGAGGTTTGACATTTGAGTGTTCCAATGGGGAAAGAAAAAAGACTTTGTCTTTCAGCACCACGACGAGCAAGTGGGAAGTGGGTCAAGAACACGGCCCCACTTGCCAAGTATGTTGCCGCAACAGGCCCAAACTCACTGTGCCCATTCGTTATGTGTCGGCCGTCTCCTCCCCCATCGGTGCCCGGTCATTGCGGAATGATGCAAGATCCCGTCGAACTCGCATGAACTATGACATTGTTGGACACCAAATCTAATGAGGCGTGAAATCAATATGTACACTCCTGCTTCACCCGGGGCATGCTGGGTAATGGAGTGTCAGGAGTGCTTTGTGGCGATTTTAATCACAAAGACCTTGGAAGAACTCCTTGTAAACAACTCTGTGAGATACAGTGTGCGTGTGGGGTTGTGTCTGTGCACCTGTGATTACTTTCAGCGTAATTGAAGCTAACTGTGTGTCCGTCTGCCAGCACGGGGCTGAAACGGAGCCGCACGATTGTGCAGCTCTGCATGAGTTTAGTGCAAGTCCGACTGTGTGTTCCATGTTGTCAGAGGGTTAGCATCGCTCCCCCACCGGGTTTTGTTTCATTAGCCTGTAAGGCTGCGTGTGACTCCTGCGAAGTAAGCATTAGCCTCCACCTACCTCTACTCTGCATGCTAAAGCAACGTCAGCTCACATCATCTGCATGCTGATCAACTTTGGAACAACAATCGGGGGGGAAAAAGCCAAATTCCCACGTTACATCTGAATGATAATGATGCATCTCACTGACATAACTGCAAGTTGCACTGTTAAGACGCCCGGCAAGATTTGGGAGTGAAACCGTGCGTTGGTTAGCTGCCAGAACGAGGCAATCCAAGGTTAACTTTCATGCAGATCAATCGATTTATGAAGAATCGATTGGTCAAGGCGACGCGCACTAGTTGGCTGCAACCAGCAGAGGCGCTGTTGCTTCAGTTGTTGTTGTTTAGCAGAATGGAACATCTTGAACCTTCATCTGCTGTATTCTTGAGTTGTCACTTCAGCGGCTGCCATAAACCGTACACATTCTCACTTTCCCGTGTAGCTGAGCCACAAAATGGAGTTCTTAGAGTTCCCATTGATCCCCAAATGATCAAATGGTTAGACTTGGCTACGATGGAAAGAGCCAGAACAAAAATCTGTTTGTCATTCCACCTGTTTTTCCCACCCAAACTTATTCATTCGCAGCGTGGTAACTAATTATAGCTGGCTTACGTGGGCCGATTCACACTCAGCCTCAAAGATGTCTTTGAACTGAATGCGGAGCAGCATTTCCATGGACAGAGACCCGAGAAAAAGTCTCGCTGAGCGTCTCAAAATAAGGTCCACCACCATGACCAGGAATGCCTTGGTGTGATGCAGCTAAATTGTCAATCAAAACTAAAATAAGCTTGATATTTTTCACGCAGCTCCGATATTTGGATCTCGTGAGCTTGTGCAGGTGGAAGTCTTTTAAAAACTCCACATGGGTTCGTTGCGACAAACGCCTTTTCTTTTTTGTCTCCTGGGAGAATGCTTCAAAAGTGCTGCGACACAGTCTGTACTGGGTGACAGAAGACTCGTTTGGCCCCAGTTTTACAACTTGGCCACTTAAGATTCACCTTTGGGAGGGGGCGCTGAGGGAAATACTTTTGTAGCACATCGTTATCATCATATTAATATTATTATAATGCTGTAAGTTGAATATAGTTTTATGTTTTTGATTCGTAACTTTTTTTTAAATGAAGATGATTTTTCTTCCTGACGGACGGCTGAAATGCTAATCATTGCAACGTGCCTCTATTAGCTGACGGCAGAGACGCTAAATACTGTCCACTCTTTGCCACCCAAAGGGCATTAAGTGAGTGAATTTCGGGGGAAAGGCTACATTTCCTAAAATAGTACGCAGCCAGAGATTACACCTTGACGAACTCCCGCGTATGCAAAGAGCCCTCTATTTTGGGATGCTGCTGTGTTGTTTTGTGCGCTTCTGCATGACTCATTTGCGCTCCTATCCAAACATTGGGATTTCAATGTCAACAGGGAAAACTCTTGGCAAACAAACCCACTTCCTCATTGCACGCCCACGATTGAAAGTTTTCTTGAAATTATTTGCCACAGCGAGCGGTAATTGAACTGTGCTTTCCCGTTTGAAAGTGAATTTAGCTCTTCAATCACCTGCCTTTGTGTCTCTGTTATTTAGTGCCCTTAGCTTTCCTTCCCTTTGGCATTCTAAATAGATAAATGACTCCCGTGCACTCGCCTGGCCGCCGCTGTTGACATATTCACGGCAAAGACACTGGCTGATGAAGAATAGCTCCGTCATTGGACTTCTCTGGGAAATAAACCAGAGATTGCTCCATCTTTGCCTTTCCTCCATCTTTTCCTTTTTTGTATTTTGCTTCTATTTTTCTTCACACTCGTTCTTGCTTAGTTCCCATGTCGCACCTCCGTTCGTCCTTCATTCTCAAACTGCATTCTGCCTCGACGGCATTGTGACACATCGCCGCTGAGAACGCATCGTAGCCTCGCCCTCTTCTCCCGCTTGGCGTCAAGATAGAGCCGCGCAGCTACTCACTGCTAATGAGCTTGGTTGTGGTCGCCACGGCGATTGTCTCCCCGACGTTACGCGAGGTGGAAATCCATCACCACCAGTAGCTTGGAGGCAACGTTGATGAATGTCTTTTCATATTGTTTTGTCATGAACTTCTTGGATGTGGAATATTGTCTCATATGAAGATTTTTTTTTTTTTTTTGTTTTCTCTGCTGATGAACAAGATAAAACACATCACATGCATATGAATTAGTATGCCAAAAAGTGTATTACGCCTGTTGGGAAAAAAAAAATGCCTATTATCCAGGCTAATATATTCCAGTGTCTCACAACCCTAACGTTGTGCAGTTAGGTTTTATGATGCTCACATTTTGAGTCTGTATTGGATTGATTGACTGAAACTGAAATATTTTCAGCGCTTTTATTTTTATATATGATGAGTTAATAGTGAGGACAATAGCTGTCATTCCCACAATTTTCCCTTCTTCGTCACTGTGAATATCTCCCGTGGCGACAGTGCTTCTTCGTTCTCATTCTCACTTTTCGTTTCACCCTCTTTGGTCGCTTCCCACCCTTGAACTCCCTCTCGCGATGTTCTTTTTCTTCTTACTTACTTACTTTCCATTCCTTCGCTCTCTTTTTCATGAACGAATCCCAGAGAAAACCCTTTTTAAATATACATGATCCTTTTGTCTGAGGATGGATTTTGTATCCATTATGATGAAAGCGGATCAAACATAATACCGTTTGAGCGAATCCAAACTAATTACATGAAGAGTTCAAGGCTATTGATAAAATAATGAAGCATATGATTGTGCGCAAGATGCTTGATTCGCTTTATCAGGCATTGGTGGATTCCTGCCGCTCATGCAAATAATTTGGGCAATAAAAAAAACATGCGCGTCTCGATGCATTAACAAGCAGCGTAACTGCATTGATTTCTTCTTCCTTTTGTTCGACCTTAAATCTCCTGACACGCTGACAGGATCAGTAAAAATCAAATGCTCATATCGGCCAACCTCTTTTCAACATATCCCGTTTACAACGTTTCCACCCCGATAGCATACGCGTTTCAAACGACCGATTTCACATCATCCATTTTCCATTTGTCGAGTTTTGCTCACAACGAGCAACAACATCGTGGCAGAGTTGGAGGCAACTCGTGTCCTCCCACGGTCGTCGCTCTGCGTACAGCTGCATTATTGATGCATTTGAGGACAGTTTTTTTGTCCTGCCAGTGCCTTCTAGTTAGCATCTCATGTATCACCCTCGCATGCCGTCGTCGCGTTTGCAAAATCGTGCAGAATGAGCTCTTAAGTCACGCGGCGTACACACTCGGCATGCTCGGCTGATGCGCCAGCTGTGACGAGAGCTCCGTCACTGATGCGTTTCTGTTAATTAACTCCCCGAAAGAATTCCACTTGGCATTCCCTCGGCACACTGGACCATAAACCCAATTAGCGCGAGCGGCGCATTTTCTGACCGCGTGGTCGTAAGCTTGTAAACACGCACACTTGCACACATACGTGCACGGATGCGTGCTCACAAACACGCCTGCGAGATGAGAAATTATTTTCCCTCGGCAAAATAAAACAACACCAAAAGGGCGTTCGCATTGGTGAACTGGGGGCATGTGCCGGTTGACTTGAGCCAGTCACCCCGGACCGGTCGCCGGCTCATCGCGGAGGGCCATGTGGATAAACAATCACTGGCGCTCACGTTCCCATTTTCGGTGTCACAAGTTAAAACTCAATGCAGCGGGAAGGCACACCCCAACGATATCGGGGGGAATGGCTGCCATTCTGCATGTGAGGAAGATGACATGATGACAGAGTGACTGCAGAGGAGTGAGCGTTTACCCTGTGGCTACAAGAAGGCCAAAGGTAAATCAGCTGACGGCACAATGTGTCACTCCGCATTCGGTCAGTTATTTGTGGAGGAAGGCCGCAACACAACCCCAATGGTGTTTAGCCTTTGTTTGTTTGTTTGTTTGTTTTTTTTCCCTCTCTGGCGACGAGACGGTGTTGCGTGCTCGCAGCTTTTTCCATTCAACTTGACTCAAATGTATATCTGCTGCCCAGAAAGCATTGTTGACATTTCTCTCCGTCTGTCTTTTTGTCCTTTCGCTTTGAGTTTGAGGCGGCGAGCCGAGGCGGCGCTCACACTGTCATCCATGTGCGTGTGAAAGCGGATCTGTTGCATGTCATCTTCCTTGCTCCCGCTCTTTCCTTGTCACACCCTAATGAATCCTGACTTTTATCGCTCACGACTCCCCCACCCCCCCAGAGTGTTGTTGAACACGTGCGCGTGCGCTCATGGAAACATGCACGAGTGCACACTCACAAACACTCACACAAGCATACAAACGCCTCGGGGAGATATGGAAAGAGCTCAAATGGAAGGTTGCTATACGTGTGAAAGACGAGGAAGAAAATCAAGATGAGGTGGATGGATGCAAGGAAATGCGGGCGTATGGTTATGAGGTCGTGGGAATTTCTAAAAGGACGTGTAGAAAGGTGACAGAAATGGAAAGCTCATGTGGACAAAGGAAACAATTTGATTGGAAGGCCGCTGTGTGTGAAATTCAGTTGCGTCTTCAGACTTGCTCGTTTTGGCGCGCTGGGATTCGCTCAAATGGGAGATCCGAGCGCGTTTTCTTTGTTCATACGCATGTTATCTCTCACTTGCATGGCGCTCCCCCGTGCCCGCTCCAGACTTTGGAGCAAATGGCAAAACGCTGGAGTGCTTTCTGCCCGAGCCCTCAATTTGATAACGGCGCTCGAAATGCATGCTCTTTGCAGCACCTAACGTGGATTCGGCAAGATAAGTGTGAAAAGCCAAAGTGTGCCTAACCAGAGCCAAGTCTCTGATAATCTTTTCCTTCATCATTTCTATCTATTGTATGAATTGAAAAAGGAGACTGTACGAGCATGTGCAAACAATTGGAGTTTTGTCACTGTCATCTTTAATGACGAGAAGCTTTGACAGTTTGTCTCAAATCTTTTAAAAGCAGAAGCACATTGCAAACACAATCTTTGGCACCACATGAATTTGTCGACAAAACGACAACACAAGCAGAAATCATGGTGAGAGATCCGTGTGAGACAAGTAGAAAATTGTCCCCCATTTCGTGTAAATGTCAGGAAAAATACCGTAGCGCGGTAGCAATACATTATTGTTCCGATGGATGAATATTTTGTTGCGCAACCATCTCAGTGAGTTGAGTGCGTCTGTGTTGAAGAAGGGCAAGCATCGCGAGATCGATATTTTATTGTTCCCATGGGAAATGTCAGCTTTTTAGCCACTCCCCCTGAGCTAATCGCTTGAATTTGTGCAGAAAGTTGGAGTCGTGTTTTCAGCATCTTACGCAGATGTCCAGAGGGTTTAAATCAGGGCTCGTCGAAATGGTACGAGGTTTTGTCATCGAGTATTTTGTTAAGGGGGATTTATCCTGAGGCTGAGACCGACCTTTCTTCGGCTGGGCAGCACATTTTCCAGCCATAATTTTCCTGTAATCTTTTGACAGCGCTGATCGATAATACCATAAGTAAGAGGCGGTCCCTCGACATATGAGAAGCCGTAAAACAAGTTAGGGATGGCTTGACCATTTTTGTGTGCCGATTTGCTCTCTCACCTCTCCGTGGATCTTCTTTGAAAGTGAGGGACGAAGGTCCTATTTTGGAATGGGACCATTGTTTTTGCTGGCTTGTTTCCGGTCGCCCTGTTGGTATTTTTTATTTGCCCCCCCGCATGAAGTGAAATATTTCATATATACGATGAAGTAACAAGGGGGCCGTAACGTATGCTGCTTTGCACGCTCAGGCTGCCCCAGGCTAGACGAACAGCAGAAATGGAAGCGCCGCACATGTGGTTGACATCACGTTTGTTGTGAATGGAGCATGCGTCTCTCCTCAGCACCTGCTCCCCACACAGCCAGTTTGCTTCTGCCCTGCAGGTACACGGGGGACTGGCGAGGCCCTAGATGCAATTGAAAAGGTGACTTTTGGCTCCAATGCTCAACGTATCATGCGAGTCTTGTTAGGATGCTCACGGTCCTTCTGCGTCCGTGTGTGCGCTTGTGCTTGTGGAGAAGAGGATGGCGAGCTCAGCATTTCAAACTGCTGAGTCTGAAGGATGGTGTCACGTGACAAATCGAGGAGACATGCTGCATCCGGGGGTCGACACGCTTTGGAAGCTATCCCTCCCCATGTAAACAACTTCGCTGACTAAGCATGTGACTGTTTTCTACAACAAATGCCAATAACATTCTTAGCTAAAGCTAATCAGCGCTAAGGCTGCAGCTCTGCTTACCTTTGCCTTTGACGTGAAAGTCATTCTGCGGAGTCTGCTGCCAGATTCCGACCATCACTTGACAACGGCATACCCGGGAGCCCGGCTGCCCAGTCATGGTCCGACAAACTCATTGTGGGAGGAAATTATGATGTAAATGATGAAATCGTGAGACGAATGTGCATACTGGCTCGCTCACAGACACATTTTCCGAAATAGACACATAATAAAAGATTTCCTTGCTGGTTTAATTTCACACTTGATGTGTGGGCAGGCACTCCAGAGCCCTGCGTTAGTAGCAATACAAAAGTTCATTTTCATAATTTGTCTGCTTTAATGGAGTGATCCCCGATGAGCTGAGGTCCTACACAGAACACAAGAGCAGCACTGATGGAAGTTGCAGCCAGTGGAAAAAAGAAAAAAAAAATCTTGCTCGGTGTGCCATTGGGACAACACAACTCGGCCATAACGGGGAAACCGATTCTCGTTCTTGGCCCACTCCAGCAAGTGGTTCTGCGTGGTGGGAATTTGCGGTGTTTGCAAATAATAACCCGCGTCTTTGTGTGTGGAGGAACAATTTCCTGCTCTCCTTCCACTTTGCTCACACGGGGAAATTAGTGACAATCCTGCTGAAGCCTGGCTTTTCCCCTTCCCTCTTTCCTGGTTCTCTTTCACTTTCCAACACTGCACATTTAAAAATAGAAGACAATTTCAATGCATTAAGGTCACTCACCCTTCACATCTGTTGCTACAAGTGGCTCTGCCTCCCCCTCAAGCAGGCTAAAAGTGTTTGATGAGCAGCCAGTCGACTTCATGCGTTAAAAGTCACCGTGGACTTGTGAAGTCGACAAGTCAACCGTTAGTGCTCATACTGTGTCTTTAATTCAGTCAAACTCCTTCCATGTTTATTTTTTTTTTTTCGGTGACATTTAGCGGCGCGAGATGAGTTAGTTGTGGTCCTCGTTGTGGGTGACAGCAGTGATTATTGGCAGAGCGACGGATGAGTCAGTCCTTGGTGCCTTTCCAAAAATGAGACGGGGGGAGAATTTTTGTCCTCCTTGGCATCAGTGCACCTCAGACCGACTTTAGGATACTCCTGCAGGTTAAAATGAGCCGGCCAAACACTTTTAAAGACTTACTGACTCATTTTGAAACTGTCTTGAAGGCACCCGCTTGCCCAGCAAGCATTCAGCGCATAAACAACTCTCAGTGTGTCGCTCTATGACTGCACTGAAAAACGGACTTCTGAAACAGTTTGACTTGGTTCTTTTTGTCATGATGCTACCATGCACAAAAATGCAGAATGTAATGGAATTCAAGATAGAAAAATTCGACAAAGATATAAATGTTGTGCTGCACAGTGGTCGACTGGCTAGCACTTAATGTTACAGATAACTGGCTTTTTTTTGGGTGGTGATTTGTATTGATTTATTTTTTTCAGCAAGAGATGAACACCCACGATGAAGTCAATTTCATACTTTGATCGTCTCTAACATGCGGGTGCACTGCTTGATTAACAATGTCATGCAGCCCTTCCATCATGCATATGCGTCGTGTGATTGTGTGGGATTGTTTGTTTGCCGTTCATTTGCATGCAGATTTTCTCGGCATTAGTTTATCTGTCCAACCCTCTTCCAGTTTAGAATCTGCCACTCTCTTCCCGACGTCTCCTCATTTTTTTCTCTCTCTCCCTCTCGTTCTCTCTCTAATGGGATGACATGGCCACAGTGTTCGTCTTCCACTTGGCGACAGCCTCTGTTGCCAATTACTGCGCAGTCGCCAGCTTTCTGTTTGCCTTTCGCGATTATATCTCTGTTTGTGTATACAACCTGCAAATGAGACGCACCATTCAAAGGCCGGCGATATCATCAACAGTTCGGTATATGGCGGCCGCCGCAGACTATAGAAGTGACTGCCTCGTAAATAGTCGCAATTATTGACACATAGAACACAAAATCTGTTTACGCAGTTGCATTTCAAAGACTTTGCAGCATTTCAATATCAACCATGTGTGTTGGTGTTCGAATGGCGATTTCACTCGTCTGTTTTTCTTTTGATCTCTCATGGGGGAAAATGTTTCAGTCAACCTCCACAATTGAGTCATCGCTAATATCAGAGCTGTGTCAAAAAAATAGAGCCTGGACATCTTACTTGAACTAAAAATATTAACGGTTAAGAATGGTGTGCTCGACTGGTTAGCACGCTGGCCTCTCAGCGCAGAGCTGTGAGGTTCGATTCGTGAGCGGATTAGAAAATAGATGGATGGACGGCCGGATAAAAAAAATTGTGATTGTCCTACACACAAGCAGGGAGAAAACTCGGGAATAAGGCAACAGGGGCGAGAAGTTGAGCCTGTTGCTCCATGATTCAGTACCAAGGACAGCGGTCAGAGCACATTTTGTTGTCATGCGGTTTGAAATGGACAGCGCTGAATATGCACATAGAAATTATGATTCCGTTACTGCTTTGGTTTGAAACGTGAGACGTTTTCAAATGTTTTACGTGGATTAAGCGCAGAGATAATCAGAATACTTTCATAGAGGACTACGGAAATCGGAGAATGTTTTCTATTGAGCATGTGTCGTATTCTTTGTGACAAAGAGGAGCAAAGTGACAGAGGAAGAAATGCTTTCTTCGCATATATTCTTGTGGAGCCCTCTCCATCCGTGTACATTGATTTTTGCAACCGGGTAGCACGTAGCGAGACTTTTTTATTTTTTTTTTTCATGAGACATCTGGATAATTATCTAATTGTCGTTTTATATCAGGCATATCTGTTTGCATTTAGTATTGTGTTCATTTGATGGTGAATGGGCCACACACACGCACACACACATCGAGCACACACACACCAGGCCCTGTTCTGAATTGTGAATGGTTTATTTAAATAGTGTGAATGAACTGTAAAGAAAGAAGCTGGCAGAGATGCTTGTTAAGCCCTTTACTGATCATAGAAAGCTGCGCCGAAGGGCCTGTCTGCGATTTTTATCACCGTCATGCCTGTCGCTTCTGTTTAGGCTCGGGGACCGACATAATGTGTCCAACATGCACATGCGCACACAGACACAGAAACAGATTCCCGAAAAGTCACGTCTGACACAGCAAACACACAGAAGTTTAAAATTCATACAGTACACTACAGTATATGCTTGCAATCGTCAATTTCGCCAGACTGGGGGCTGACTCACAAGGCAAAGCAGGTCTCAAGCTAGAGGATAATAAAGGTGTGTGTGTGTGTGTGTGTGTGTGTGTGTGTGTGTGTGTGTGTGTGTATAGACAAACACACACACACTTACGGTCGACCTCGTCTTTTCAAAGCCAATAGAGCCATGTTTGTTTTTATTTGTGCGTTTGCTCCTTGTGTGTGCGTTATTTGTGTTCTCATCTCCTCTGCCTTAAGAACACATTTGTAAAAAATGTTTGCCACTGTCTTCTCTCTTTGAGTCTTCTCACCGGTGTCGCTTTTACACTGGAAGCATGCTAACGACAGCCTCCACGCAACGTCAAACTGCACATTTGTTGCCCGGATGCCTCGCTCAATTGGCAATTCCCTCCTACTTGTTTTCCTAGAAAGCCTTCATATTTGTATTCAGCGATTTTTGCTTGAGTTCACTTGGTGGCAGGTGTGTGTGTACGTGTGTGTGTGTTTATGCAATGGTTTGCATGTCCCCGACCTGGCTAACCTATCAAAATGAATGCTTGTTATGGCAAGTGGATAGATGACCTTTGGGGCCTCCCTCGGGTCCTGTCGCATCATGTGGTGGGATGGAGGAGAGCTGGACTATTTATTTGAACCCTGCTATGTTCAGCATGCTTTTTTTTTTTTTTTTTCTGGGCAACTCTATGCTTTCCACACACAGCAGCCACATTGAACCACACACTTTCATCCAAACAACCAGAGCTGTTCAAGTTCATCCAAGTCCACAAGCCTCAATGGTGCGCTGCCAGTAAACGTTGACATGTTTACATATTCGCTTTTACTCGATTTCCGCAGCTGGTCTGAAATTTTTTTAAGTGCCTCTCTATTTTGGTTTGGCAGTATGTATGATGGGTAAGATTTACTCTGCTTGACTTCTTTCCATTTCTTATCCAGCCAAACATCTACTTCTGCAGCTACCAATTTACAAGGCTGCACACCTGCCCGCCATACTTAGAAACTGTACCACCAGTCGTCCAAGCAACTCTCTGCTTATCTGCCTTTCCTATCCTATCAACAAAAAACAGACCACCGACAGATTTCCTGTACTTGCTGAAATAAATCTATCATATACGTTTCTAAAGAAAACAAAAAGCAAGATGTTACCAACCCCCTACCACCCCCCCTTTTTTTTTTTAAACCAGAAATTTCACACACTTATTGGATGCATGACTGGGTGCAGCGATGATAGCATGTCTGAGTACACACGCAGGCACAATTTGGACACATACGAAGCCGCAATGGCATTTAGGCGATGACATTTTCCAAATGACATTTTGTCCGCGGCCAAATCCATACTCGGGGAGCACGAAGCGTTACGCTGCCGCGGAACACTGCTGTACGTCCGCACGTGAATGCTCGCTGTCATAGACCAGGGGCAGTAGACCCTGATCGATTTTCCCCTTAATCCAGTGTCGGGATTTCAAGCTCCTTTCAAGACACAAATCCATCGATAAAGCATCTGAATAGTTTTGACCTTGGAAAGACCTTCCCACCGTTTTTTTTCATCGATGGACGGTAGCACTCTTCTTATCAGTGCTGCTCATTGTGCGGGATTCTTTAACACCCGTTTCATTTGATCAATATGTCTTGCTAATTTATCATGGTCGCTCAAGACAAATGACGTATCGTGATGAGTCCGTCTATTAGTTAAAGACGAAGCGCCACCGATTTATGACACTTCAAGTACAAACATTAAAATGGATGGCACTTGACAAGATGGTCTCGGAGACGATACAATAGGCCAGTCGACTGCAAACAATAAATGTGTGCACACTTCAATTAGAGGCTCCAAGAGGGTTTTAACAATAAACAAATCATGCCATATTATTAGCCGCAATTGTCGCATAAAACCTGGAAGGTGAATTCCACTGCTTGCAACGAAGCTCCGCTTATCCGCCCGCTCTTGATTGTACTGAGGTCTGAGCTAAATGACGGGCAGTATGACAGTATAAACACTTTTCTCCATCATGTCTTGTAATTCTCCACCGCCGTTCACAGCAGTCAATCAAATGTTGCGGCCTGTGATTTTGTTCACCCGTTTCTAATATTGAACGAGCTCCGTGAATGGTCAGCCTTCAACAATGGCCAGTCAGTGCGGAATCTATCACAAGCCAAATGCTTTGGAACTTTCCGACTGCATCCGTAGGGAATGGATGTGGAGATCTTTACGTGCAATCCAGACAATCTGTTTCAGGGGAGAGATAATCACAGATGAGTGAATCACAAAAGCTCCTCACCAGCACTCTCATTCCATCACACATGCAAAAGCCATTTCGGAGACGGACGATTGAGGTAAACGACGTGAAGAAGCGCTGCTGCTCGCTTAAAGTGCTGCCATTTAGACGTCCCTTTTGTTGACTTAAAAGTATTTGTTAACAGGATCACATACAAGTATGATGTTATGATCATGAACGTTGACGGTTTGACATTCTTCCTTTGCCTGAGTTGCGACTTGCTTTGAATCGCCCATGTGCATCCAAACAGGTACCGCTAATTATTATTATTCTTATTATTTTTAACCCATTAAATAAAAATGTCAGCATTTCAAGGTTTGTAGGCAAAACTGAATTGATTGTCATCTTGCTACTGTCCCGAAAATCAATAATCAGAAGAATTCAGAGCACATTTTATGCATATACTTGTCAGGCATTCAAACATTCATTGGACATAAGATGAAACGAAGCAGACCCTTTGAATGGCTTGATTGTTTTGCAGCCAATGTTGTACTCTACATTGCGAAAATTACATCCTAATCCCTTTTCCCTGAGCCTTTATTGACATTATAAAATAAAATAATAAAAAAAAGGGCACCTTTTTATGCTAAAGGCATGTTTTAAATTCAGAGCATTTACATTTTTACAGGCGAGTGCATGTAACAAGCAACACTAAAGCCATAATAAAGACGGACCAAGCTGAGTCTGCGTGCATATCTTCTTCGGCCACACTCACAGTTTCCTGTTTACAGCTCTCAAATGCATGCAGTTGTGCACACGTGCATCCCCCACCACCCTCCCCTCCCGCCCCAACACACACCCACACATGGATAAGAGAAGTCGGAGTGAAATCAGAGACAAAGAGAGATGTTTTCTTTTTTCCCCACTGAGCTCCTAAATAATTTAATGAGGGGGAGCTCTGTCAGAGTATTGGTGTGTTTGCGTGTTGAATATTTATAATGCATATAAAACTGTTATGGGCCAGCTGCTGGCAGTCTTCTGGCATCTCAGATCTCTTGCCTTTTTAAAGGTGTACTCCAAGTTGATGCGTCTGAAAGTGGTGTCAAACAAAACCAAGTGCCTGAAGTGCAAACGCCGCTATTGTCTCCCACTTCTTTAAAATTGACAGCAGAAGTGGAGGTAGGAAATCATATGTTTCGGGTGCTATAATTGGCTACAAAGCTGTCCTCTGTACAAGACAAGATTGGAAAGGAGTTTCGGCGGAGCTGCGTGAAGGCGTCGCAGCGCATCATCCTCCCAAAATGTGACGAAGCTCCATCTATTTCCAACATGTTCTCTAAGGCTGTTTTCTGGAACAGCGCCTCGGAGTGAAATAACCAACAGCTATCCCCAAAACAGAACTGACAGGGTTCTCGAGGAGGGTTTTTGCAAAGTCGCTATTTGTATACGTCAGCGTGTCCGTCCACAGCCTCAAGTCGCTTCCCCTTTTAAAGGAGCTGTTTTAGCTCTCTTGTCAAGACGAATTTTCTTTCCTTGCACTTCAGACAATTTTACACCGTTGAAAGATTGAGACGCTGTAACATCAGGTAGACCTGCTCGATTCTTGCATCTGGGAATAAGCCCATGCCTATCATGGGTTTATTGAGGCCGGATACAGGGAAAGGGTCTGATTTTCCCTGCCCATTGAACTCTGGCTCACGATGAGTTCAGTCTCGTTCAAAGTAGGATGAATGTTTACTTACAAGTTGTCAAGATGTGTAGTCTGCCTTGGATGCTCTGGTTTCGGTTTTTTCTCCAACACGCTGCTAGTAATTCATGGCTGCTTTTTCACTCCCTGATCAAGGCGTACCGCAGCTCGCTGAAGAAGGACGTGAGCCGTTGCTTCAGGTCTTTACTGTTGATATAGCGCCTCCACTGTGGCGCAACACTGCAACTGCAGATGAAATAAAAAGCTGCCGCAGAGGGACATCAATCCCATAATCAATTCTTTTGATGCCATCCAATGATCTAATTCCCCCTAACCGGGCAAGAAAACCACTTTGGTGACGCCAAATTTAAATGACAATCGTTTTGCAGATGAAAAATAGAAAAAAAAAATTCACAAAAAACCATAGCTGACTTGAGAGAGAGAGGTCATATCCGTGCTTCTTTCTTTTTCCCCCTCCCTTCTCTTTCTTGAATATATAAAGAGAGGAGCATCAAGTTTCCTCCCTGTGGCCATCATCTCATGTGACTTTCATCACCACAGTCACCTCACCGTCCTCACCTGCAGGTATTGGCCCACCCACCCTGCTCGACTTTGCACTCATTAAAACGGCGGCAGGTACAAAAGGAAGGCCACGGATAAGTCTCTGAAAGGTGATCCCTTGGAAAAAAAAAAAAAAGGAACATGTGACACCCGTGGGGTGGGGTGGTCTTCAGTATGCACGGGCGTGACGGACGAGAGCGGTGCGACCTTTTCACCAGCTCGCATTCACGCGTCCTTTTCCCCGCTCTTTCCTTCCACTCATTTTTCCCTCTGCTGATTGAGGATGGAGAGGGGAGGGTTGAGAGAGGGAGCGTCACGTCTCAAAGAGAAGGTCAGAGCTCTGTTTGATAGCCTTTTGTCTCCCATCCAAAAACAGCGCCGCTAATAGCTACCCATAGGCCACTTTATAATGATTGGGCCTTATCTTCAGACACACACAGAGACCGTCAAGCGCAGACACCACGCGGCGTCTTTATGGTGGCGAGCAGGACCATTTGTCTATCGTGTCGAAAGAGCCACATTGTTTTTTTGGGGGAGGTTTGTTTTTATACGAACAAAGTGAGAGGGCAAGGCTGCAATTTGTTCCATTCACAGCTCTGATATCAGGGCCACTGCTGTTATCTTGCATTTCGTCCAATCATGTCGAGCCCAAACACAATACTTTCCGAAGCGATACCAAGTACCGCACATCGAGGTTGTTATCGCGTACTGTACATTCAAATATAACCAAAGTATAGCGTGGCATTGGAATTAGTTTTTAGCAGAAAGCAGAACAAGACAAGTATTAAGGCCTTTTATCACCAGTGTGTGCATGTATATATAATGTGTGTGTGTGTGTCTGTGTATAGCAAGTAGAGCCTGCCAAACTGAGTAAGAACTGTACTGTGTTTTGGAAAACGGGGGTGGGGCTGCAACTGCTTCCTTCAGCTAACCTTTCACACAATCACACTACTGATTCTTTGATTGATTGTTTTCATTTTAAGAAAGCTGGGTGCTCACAAATCAATTTGAGGCATTGAGCACAGTAGTATGATTTTGCTCGGTTATTTCTTTCACTTGATGGTGTAGTGGTACACTTGCCTGACTTGTGTGCAGGCAGCATGGGATGGGTTTCCATTCAGTCAAGGTGTGGATGTGGCTGTGAATACGCGTTTGGCTCTTTAGCCCCTGTGCTTTCAAATGACATGTTCTCTCTCTCTCTCTCTCTCGCTATGCTGTAATAGCTTTACATTGGGGCCTTGTTGCGTGTGTGTGTGTGTGTGTGTGCGCGTGCAAGTGAGAGGCATGAGAAAAGGGGGAAGAAAGTGTGCATATTGATGAGTAAGTGCTTCCTGAGAATGTTGGGGGAGATGAATTGCATTGCACCGTGCTGTAATGTTGAGGAGTTGAGGGGATTGAGCTTGGAGACTTGAGATAGCGTCTGGGGGGGAGGATCAAGTCATTCAGCGCTTCAAATGGCTTTGAAAACCAATCAGACCAGCACACGTGCTCTTTGCAACTCTCTCTTTCTCTCTCACTCTGTCTCTCTCTTACACACACACACACACACACGCACACACACACGTGCACACACATTGATTGTACTTGCACACTCCTGGTGTAAGGGTGGGGGACTCCCAACAGTTCCGCTTATTGATCCGTGCGCGCGTGATTCACTTGTATGTGAATGCATTTTTGCAGACAGTCATTTTTATGGTTCAAGGCAGATTTACTTCAAAGCTAAAGTGCTGATATATTAACTAGTCAGTAAGGTGCTTCAATAGCCAGTAATGTGCATGGTATAGCTAGCATACCGAACAGGTGAGCCTGACAGGTTCTCAAGAAGTCGCTTCACTTGGCTGCCCTTTGCTAAAGCACTTCTGTGTTATTTGTCACTACGCTCTATCGGGTATGCACAAAATAATAAACCCCGTGCTCAAATGATACATCCACGTGGGGATAGCGCGATCCATGGAGGAATTCCACAAATGTGCTCATTAGCCTAATTTATTCACTTTCAAAAGGAGCACTCCTATTCTAGCGACAGTGTCAACAAAAGGATGAACAAGCTATTTTTGCATCTGGGCTATTTTCAACCAGTCACTCCTCCTCCCACCTACTCTCGTACGCCAATCCCATCCGAGCTAAAAAGTCTGAGCAAAAAGAATGATGACACCTATTTTGAGACGTTGCATTGCTGAGTGCTGTCTACGTGCCTCAAGGGAGACGTTGCATCAGGTCACACGTTGCCTAAACAAAGTACTTTGCATATGATGAGACTTTTCAGTAAAATGGAGGCATTGCAATATGTACAATGAGACCTTGAAGTGTGTGAGAAAGACTTTGCAGACACTTTCCAGTTTTGTGTCATTATTTTTTTCCAATTCACCGGTCAGGTGTCACCAAATAACGCAGATGAATCTCGCAATCACCGTAGTTGTTATTTCAAGCATAATTGGCTGTTGACCTGTATTGCAAGTGGGCATTAATATTCCGGCCCGCTGCCATTCATGAACATTTCCATGTCCTCGTCCTTCCCTCTTATGCTCCGTTTAACGTACGCCGTCTGCCCTGTGCATCTTCAGGAGCTGCAGTTTGAGCGCCTGACACGGGAGCTGGAAGCCGAGCGTCAGATCGTTGCCACCCAACTCGAGAGATGCAAGCTGGGATCGGAGGCCGGCAGCATGAGCAGCATCAGGTGATCCCCTTTTCCTTTGCACGCGGAGGTGATGGCGCGTGAAGATTGGGTGCCGTATTCCGCTGTGTGAGTGTGAGCATGTGTGTTTGTTTTGCTTTGAACATTATACAGTCCACCCAAGAAAAGGTTTTTCCATAGCGAAAGTGTACTTTTTATAGAGACGCAGCTAATAGCGCCTCTGCTGATGACGGTGATCAAAAAGAAATGACATGTCACTGTGTTTGCGAATAAGACCACGAAAGAGTTACCGCGGCGGTGGCATTTCCATACTACTGTCAATGTTTGGTCACAAGAATTAGTTTTGCACGACCACCGTCTTACTATGAAATCCACCAAACTTTCTGCTGTTGAACTTATTTTCTGATGATGCAGTTGAGCAAGTTAGAAATGGATGAGCAGATAAGTGTGCCCTACATGCTAATGAGGCAGTTTAATGCTAACAGCCCGAATATCGCGCTTGCCATCTGCTCGCATTAAATCACCTTCCTCCGAAACAGAAAAAAAAAATAAAAATCCACATTGTGAGTCAGTTAGAAAGTTGGTTTTCACTTCTTTACTTCTCAGAGTGTTCTTTGGGTGTGTGTTTTTGTTTGGAGCTCTTCTGCAATGTCAAAGGGAAAACTTTCATCAGAATGCAGCATTTCTCTGACTCCCTGCAGCAACTTATCGTACATGTACGCACGCCTGAAAGGGGTCCAAAGGAAAATGCCCTGTGGAATAAAAACTTTTTTTTAAATCGATTTGAGTGTATCGAAATTCCTGTGATGATAAACACCCAAGCTTTAAATGCTTGACCGCTTCACCATGATATCGGCACTTGTTGAGAATGGCGAGGCAATTTTATAACTTTGAAGTTCTGCAAAGTGTTATGAATGTGATACTTTGACCCTAGGTCAGATTAATTCCATTTCCAATATTTTCCAGGCAGCATGGTTGAATGCTGGTCAACAAAGCTGCTTCAGAACTTCTGAAATTGGAGTTTTGAATTGGAGCTACGGCCTTTCTGTGTGAAGTTCTTCCTGAGCTTTTTTTTTCCCTCCCCCAAAAAAAGCACGCATATTATGACCCTGTATTCAAGGTGGCCACGGCAGCCATTCTTGCTTGAAACATAGTGAGTCGGAGGATTTTGCACATTTTTTTCCACTGTCCTGAATGAAGTCTTTTTCATAAAAGTGTTCTCACGGTGTTTCCGTATCCGTGGCTAGTTTTGAGAGGCGAGGACCCGCTGTGTCCCAAAGGCTCAAAAGCACACTACAGTTCACCCTGCGGTTTACCACAGGTGCCGGTAGGTTCCCTCCCAGCCTGCCACATTCTGATGGGGTGCCTCAAGTTTCTCATGTTCTTCTAAGGCTTTCTATGAATGAAAAATGGACACCTTGTAGTTTTAGAGCATGGTTGTGGTTTCATTTTTTTAATATGGAAACATCAAAACAAATGTGTGTGTGTGTGCATGTGTGTGCGCGCGTGTGCAAGTGTTTGGGAGGGCGAGGGGGGGTGTCCGAGCAGCACTAGCATGTCTGCTGTCTCATGGTTGCGTCATCCTTTGGTAATCACAGCAGATCTAGAGGATTAGTCGCGCGTATGCCCGCGGGGAGCTCATTATGCCGCTGAGTCAACGTTGATCCCCGCGCCCACTTAAACTTGTCAATGCGCGGCAACTCCAACGTGTGATGTGCGTTTGACGTCCCTGTCTGCGCATCACACCAGAGCTCATGTGTGAATTTGTCCGGCTTGATTTCGTCTCGCCGCCTTGATTGACGTGATCCTTTTGTTCCGATTGTTCCCAGCCTAAGTATAGATAAGGGCATCTGTGATATGACTGCGAATGATCGGAGGCGATCTGATAGCATTCAATGAGATGCCGCTAACCTTTCTGTAACATCGCCGCTCATTTGCCCGCGCTTCCATTATGACAGATGGACTACATCTACATTTGGAGAGATGTTTTACAGTAGTACATAACATTCGATAGAAGGAATTATTTTCAGGAAATTAAAAGAACAAACTGATTTGCGTTACGTACAACTACAGGATTCAATAAGTCTAATTTATTCACCACAAATTCTCTTCACTGACAAGCAGAGAAACAAACAGAACAACAAACGGATTCATCATTTTTAAGGTCAGTTGCATTTTCAAGGTTAGCACGTTGTCCTGTTTGTGCCTAAAGTCGGCTAGTATCGGCTCCATCGCACCTACAACTGAGTCTTAATGTCAACTTTCAATCTCCAGAGAATTATAAAAAAAAAAAACAAACAAAACAACTGAAGTGCTGTCATATTATGTAATTCTCGACATATAAGTGGCCGCACTAGGTAACCTTTTTTTTTTTTTTTAAATCATTCAAATTTGGCAGGAATGTTAACACTTTTATCAGCGGTGTGTCAAATTTACAAGACATTCCATTTTGCTTTACAGGGTCTTAAAGTTTTAATAGTTCAGCACGGGGCCCTGACACAGGTCTGAGTGAGACAGTGCAAGTTACTTTCATATGGAGTTGGTACCTGCTGTTTATTTGTAGCGATAAATGGTTGATGTTCTTGCCAGTGTGCTGTGTGCCTTTCTGTCCATGTTCTCTTCAATCAAGCAATTCAGGCATCTCCTTGGACTCCTATCCAAAATGGTTCAGCTCAGCAGTCTGTTGTTCACAGCGCTGTTGTGGGCCCATCCCGGCGAACATCTGTTCACACTGTGATCTGCTGGCCTGCAACGCCGCGGCACTTTACAGCAAGGAAACACGCGTCTGTGTGTAGCAATGACACCGATTCATGCAAGTGCGTGACACCAAATGCCACACAGGGGCTAATTTATCATTTTTCGAACATTAGTCAAAAGCGGCGGCCCGTGGGGAAACTCTTTTCTCCTGCTGTCTCGTGTGTGCTTTACTGGCTGTGTAGCTCTGGGCCTCTTTTTTCTTTTCTTTTTTTTTTTTTTAACTCAATCACATCACTTTCATTTGATTTAGCTCAGTTGGAAAAGCCATGTTAAAAGAAAAAAAAACCCTCGAACCCCCCCCCCCCCCCCCC
>CAAKHF010007636.1:13449-24644 GCA_901007745.1 Hippocampus kuda
CGCCCCCCCACCAGCCCCCCCCCCCCCCCGCCGGCGCTGAAGCCAAGTGTCGCAGGTGTGCGGAAGCATGCGAGCCCCCTCGCCCCTTTCGATGGTGCCATCGCCACGCCGCCTTATTTCGATTCCCTTTTCGTAGCGACAGCTCCGACGAAGGCTGAAGCGGCAGCCCAAAAGGTCAGCCGGGTCAAGGTTTTACCGCCCCCCTCCCCCCAAAAAAGAAACTTTAAAACTAATTTCACCAGAAGTGGACATGATGAGCGCGATAGCGCTAACCTAAGCTAACGACTCCAAACGAGTGTTGCCTCACGCCCATTCATCCGTGCATGTTGAATTCGTTTTGTCAGGTACAAAAAGGACCTTGTGAGTAAGTCTGCTTGGAAACGGCCCCCTCGCGCGGTTTCATTCTGCTTTCAACTTGGAATAAGCGTCACCCTCATCTCTTTGTCATATTTATTCAAATCTGACGTTATTTTCACCAGGCTTGGCGCGTTCTGAGCTAAACTGGCACCTGGGGGGATTGTATTTGGTGGCGTGTCGTGTGCAAAGGTGTGCTGGGGTGACCCCCCCCCCAAAAAAAAAACTTTTTTCGCGGCTTTTTCTCATGTACAGACACCAAATGAGCGGGATGAAGTCAGGCTGCAATTTTCAGGGAGCGCAGCAGATGTGAACAAAAGGTCCAATCCAGGGGATTAGCGTGCGGGCGGCTTCAATCTGCGGTGACGCCGGTGTGTGTGTGTGTGTGTCTCTCTCTTTCAGGGATTTGTCAACTCTTCATCAGGCCGACGCGCCACGATGAAGGGGGCGCAACTCGTGCGTATTTATAGCCGCACGTGAGAGCCATTTCACCTTCTCAAGTCTTTCAAGACGGCGCCGACTTCTTAAAATAAACACGGGACGAAAATCAAGCGTCCCGGCGTTTTGTGTGGATGTCGTGCGCTCTGCTGCCATGCTTGCTTGCAGTTTTTTTGGGGGGTGGGGGGCTTTGACACACAAACGGTTCCAAATCAATAGCGCTTTGGAAAAACTGATGGAAAACCACCGGCGGGCTGGCCGAGGGGAAAGCGGGGCCACCGGAGGGGGAGGGGCCACGGAATGGCGCCGTCCCCGGAAGCGGGGGTGGCGCCGAGGCCGACACGAGGTGACCGGGCATCGAACGCGATCATCGCCATGACCGCCGCAAAGTGAAGGCAAATAACGACATTCATTGCTGCTCCGTTATTCCGAAAGGAAGGCCCCTCCCCCTCTCGCTGTGGGCTCATTACCTTCTGAAGACTGTTGGGGTTGAGCTGCGTCTTGTCGATGATTTTAATGGCCACCTGCAGCGCAGAAAGCAACAAGAAGCCAAAGAAATTCACGTGTGGAAAGACAAAAAGAAGAACAAAACGGTGGCGACACCCTGAGGCGGAGCGAGTTGTCGCGGCCGCAGTCACCGTTTCACGACAAGAAGGATGACAATCGTGACGAGGCGGTCGTGGGGGACAACCTCCATTCGATCGACGTCGGATGAGGCGGAAGAAGGCCGCGGGAGTGTTTGCGCTTACCTCTCTGCCGGTGAGGATGTGACGAGCCAACTTGACCTTGGCGAAGTTGCCCTTGCCGATGGTCTTGAGCAGGCGGTAGTTGCCCACGTGCGGCTGCTGCGGCTCTTCGGAGCTGCGCGAGCGCAACCCCGAGCGGGACGAGCGCGAGCCGCCGACTTCCTGTCGGCCATTGCTGTGAGAGGACGTGTGCTGCGGGGAGGGAGCCAACGCGTCCGCCGTTATTCCGCAACGCCGGCAAAACGGGATGATCGTGACGATTATTTCTGTGACAGCCGGTGCAAGTTAACGATGGCAAGAAGGAGTTCCCAAATAATATCGTAGAACAGGGATGTCAGACATACGGCCCGCGGGCCGGAATCGGCCCCCAAGGAGATTCGATCCGGCACCACGGGATCATTTAAAAGTGAAAAAAAAAAAGTATTAAAGACACAGAATTAATATTTTAAATAAAATGCAATTCGTGGCTTATCCGCTAGGGGACACACTGTTTTGATCACAGTAGAAGACAACATTGTTTTGATCAGGGAAGAAAACAGCAGTCTCAGTCTGTCACCGAGATAGACCCAACGCAGCAAATGATATGAACGCACCAATCAATGCTTCTTGGGACCAAAATAAAGGAAAGAGATATTTTGGTGATTCATAGCACAGTATGGTATAATGTTAATGGTTCGGCCCACTTGACGTCTACCGAGTCCGTATGTGACCCACAATGTGAAATGAGTTTGACAAGCCCTGTCGTAGAGGGACGTCAAAGCTTAGGTATGCTTTTATTTTGAAGGCGTTACGCCGGCAGCGTGTCGCGGCGTAGCAGCTGACTTGACTCGTTTCCCCAGCCTGTGTTTGGGGCGTCGGTAATTGCCGTCACAAACTCTTGCTGCCCAAGGCAACAGCGCAACCTTGTCTCGAAAAATAACGTTCAAATCGCTCATGGGAGGGCGATTGAAAAATCAATTGATGGATAAAACTTCATGACGCCGACAGGGGATTGCAGCGTCTTAACTTGGGCGCTGGATGTTGGGCCGCGCGAGCCGCGCTCAAGTTCGCCGATGGTCACTTTTTGATCGCCTGAAACGGTCGCCGGGCGTTGGGCTCACTTTTTCACAAACCACACACGTTGTTTTCGCCGCAAAAAAAAAAAAAAAAAAAAAAAAAAAAAAATCGCTTTATGTGCTTCTTGACGCCGTGTCGTCTCATTGACCAAAATTTGTGCGGAGAGATTTCTGTGACTCGATTTGGCTGCGCGCGTGCACCGAGGTGTCACGCGAGTCACGAGAGCGAACCCAATCGGACCAAAGTCGCCAACACAAACGGGTGAGCGGGTGTGAGAATTGGCAGCGTCGTTGTGGAAGTCGACCTGATTAGTGTGCTTGCGTGTCTGAGTGGTCATGTGACCATGGCTGCCGGCGGCAGTTCTCACCACACATTGATTTTTTTTTGGGACAAAGTAAAAACCGGATGGAGGTCAGTCCGTGCGGAAACGTGACCCCACCACACGGAACTTTGAGGAGAGCCCTGGCGAGTCTTTGGGTCTGCAAGTGCTGAACATGTCGGTTACTAAATAACGAATTAAAACACAAACATCGTTTTAGGCGACATTTCAGTCTGGCCGGCATCTTTTTTTTTTTTGTTGTTTTTTTTTTTAACTCACGAGGCTGCAGTGCCTCCTGGCCGCACGTCAGCCCGTCATGTCGCTGAACGCCTGATCATGACCCGACGTCCACGACCGCCGCCAACTTCTTCGACTCTGCTCTCAACTTCCCCACAGATAAATAGTGCAGGCCAGGCCAGGAAGGAGGGAGGGAGGGAGGTAGGAGGGGGTGGTTGGGGGTCCTAATTATCTGTGTGCATCAAGCCAGCGACAGGCTGCCAACTGTGGTGGTAAAGTGGCCTTTCAGAATAAAAGTATGACTTTGATTGGCCGTCATCTTGGAAAGAAAGATTTTCTTTTTTTCCTCCAGGGCAGCCAGTGTTTTGTTTTGTCTTTGTGAGGAAGATCGGCCCCCGCTCGCCCCCATCTCATGCCTCTAATTGAATTGTCTAATTATTGTTTCTGAACGCATCACGCCCTGAATCAAACTGGCCAATCACAGACTGCGGGGACAGAAGGCGGCGTAACCGAGGGGATGCCTTTAGGGTTGTCGCAATCCAGTACTTTCTTTTAATTTAAGAATCAATTACATTGGGCAACAGCCACAGTACAGAAATGCTCTCTCTTGTGGGAAAGGAGAGCTTTCCGTTTAGCAGGGACACTTCCTGTCATTCCTGTTGAAAGTTCCCGATTGAGAAATAATCTGGATCCTCCTGATGGGGGTGGGGGTGTTGTAAATGTCTTTCACAAAGGACAAAAACGCGTCGCAGACGTACGGCGCACCTTCCTCTGCTGCGTCGCGCAGTTTCCAAACCGCGCAATTATGGAATCAGCAACTATAACCACTTATAACTAATAGCGTAATTGCTTCCGTTATTTTTCGCTTACTGCCACATTTCAAAAAATAAATAGCACCGTGGTTTTTTTTGTTTTGCCTTCACGTCCGCATGGACCATCAATCAAAATGTAATCAAGGCCAAAAATGCTCAAAAATGATTGAAGTCATTCTGCTATTATGAGGCGAACGCTTGACACGTTTTCTTGAAGCAGTAAGCTTCAAGAAAACGTGTAAGCAAAGGTGAATGAACCTTTTCAGAGTCCAACAGAACCATCAGCTGTGATCAATTTAAACAGAAGCCTTTGTGCACCACAGGAACGCTATCCTGAAACGATGACGTTTCGGAGGGCCATTGCACATGCGGATGCAGGAACTATTGGCTAAATTTAGCCGCACGTCACTTACCAGGAGCCAAAAAGTGAGATAGCACCTGGACTTTAAAGCAACTGCAGAAATGACATGTAGACCAAAAATGTACCCTGGAATTTAAGGTGGCTTCTGCAGCACTTCCGATTGGAAACTTGACTCATCAGGAACTACAAATGGCACGGACTCAAAAGCTCCTTGAATTTCATTTCTCGCTCATCTCGTTATTTAAGTGGTAATGCTTCGGATTCCACATGTGGTTCAGAAAATATACCGCTTCATTTATTTGCCAATATTGTTGCATATTTTCATCACCAGTGCCAGGATTTACAGCACTTGTGTGTAAATTGTTAATACATGTTCACTTAATGCTCAAAAACATTGATAGCATCAAAAATAACACTGTCACTTTAAAGAAAATGTATTCTTAAAATAAATCCTTGGCGGTTTATTCTGACAAGCCAGGTCGGAAGTGCGTGCAAAGACGTGTCTCGCTTGTTTTGAGCACTGAGTCAGGCAGGGTGCTTTCTGTTGGTCACCAGTGGGCTCGATTCAGACGTTCGTCTTCCGAATCCGACTGGTCGAGGCCCCTGATTGACAGACCACGTAGCCAATCGGAAGCCAGAACACAATCTCCTCTGTCTCCTGCCAAGCCAACAGGCAAAGCAGTGTCTTGTAGTTTTGTTCGGCTGGGGCCTAAAGTGCTCCCAACGCGTCCCAAATAAGCAACGAGCGCTCCAAAACTTGACACCGGCATACCGCCAGGATAACTGTGACAACCCCCCACCAAAAAAAACACGCAAAGAGTTCACACTGAACAGGAATGGGGGGCACTTTGGGCAGGCCGAAGAGGAAGCCGATTTGTTTACGAAATGTGTGCGAAAGAACAATACGTGAGGATTCCGTCCGATAAACGCAATAAAATAGGTGCAAAGAGAGTCCCCGCATCACAAACGGCTACTCACACTCTCGGTGGCCTTCTCGTTGACGGTGGGCAAAGGGCTTTTGGTGGACATGATGTTTCAAGCGACGGCAAGCAGCCCGCGATCCGGTGACACCTCGTTCGATCCCGCGGCGGCGGAAGAGGGCCACAGTCGCATGGATCTCCGACCAAGTGGTGAAGCAACACTTTGGAGTTGCTCGCAAGGGGCAAAAAATGCAAAACGCTCGTTGTAACAGTCGTCCCGGGGCCCGTCGGGGCGAAGTGAACTCGGACAACGTTGACGGAGGCGCTGCTCGGTCACCACTTCCAGAAAAAAAAAAAAAAAAACCAAAAACGCCCCGGGTTTTTTTTCCGCTCTCAAGTCAGCCTAGCAGCGACGAGTCATGTCCTCCAATGCCAGGCGGCGGCGGTACGTCGTCAGGCGGGCAGGATTCAAACGGGTTCAACGGTATAAATCCTCGCCGTCGGCTCGGTTCGGTCCATGGCGGGCCGCCCAAAGTGGACGAGGAGCTCGATGGGATGATTTAGGTGCGACCAAAATGGCTACGAGTGCTCGGCGGCTGGGCTGGATTAGGAGGCGTTTAAGGACCTTGCCCGGGCTCCGACAAATCAGTTTTCGTAAACACCATATTTAACACTAAAACCAATAAAAACAAAACTAAAACGAAGCATTTTCACAACAGTACAACCTAAGAGTATTTTCTCTAAAAAATAATTGAAACTGAATGTCAAAATGAAATAAAAACTAACCACAATGAAAAATGGCCAACAATTATAACCCTTGTCCTGACCCCTTCAAATCATTCCAACGTGAATTCCCCACCCGGTTCGTTTCGGGAACTTTTTCAATTCCCCAAAGTTTCCAAATAAAATAAAAACAGTGAGATTTTAAAAATTGGATTAGGCATTAATATTTGGGTATTCGACCGGGACGTGTTGTGTGAACGTGCTTGTCAGCATCCCATTGAAGAAACCGTCCGAAGTACAAGCGCTCACCATGAACCGTTGAAGCAGTCACCATGGTAGCCTTATTTCCGACGAAACCTGAATGGAGCATCGCTGTGAACCAGCTGAACGGGAGGGGCGGAGAAGGTCCTCAAGCGGAAGTCAGCAAACTAGCTGACCTTCTGGCTCCCGCTCGCCAGACAAACTCCTGCGGCTCTGTCAACGCTTAACTCAAGTTCCAACCACAAGTGTGTGTTATTTTACATGCGGGAGCAGTACAGACGAGCACAGGGTGTCGAAGGCCCGGAGATAAACTAATGTTCACACAGTACATTAGTGTCGTGTTGTGATTTTACAGGAACGTGTGGTCAGGGGAAGCAGAGCCTCACACGCACATTAAGAGGGGAAAAAAAAAGTTACACTGCTCAATACATTTTAATCAAAGATGTCCAGAAACTTTTCTAGGTGATTTTTTTTTGTGTGCGCCCCATTTCCAAAGATGCCCGCGATTTAACTCCAGCACAAGCTTTTAATACAAAAAATACGCAGCATGGTAATGCATTTAGAAATATTTATGAATTAAGAGTAGCGTTCAGCAACAGGTGTTTTTTTTGGGGGGTGAGTTTGTGGTGGTCCACTGTACCGAAAAATGTTCAATTTCACGTATCTGGCGTAATCATTTCGAATACAATAATGGGCATTATTACATAGATCCTGATCAAATTAGTATGTTGCAAGTGTGGCAGTCTGCAAACTGAATTTGCACAATTCCTTCAGAGAAAAAAGCACAAAAGAGCAACAGCACCATCTACTGGTAAAACTACTGCACGGCTATTAGGAAGTGTCATCTCCCAAGCATTCTAACTTTGCATAGCCAGGCTTGTGGGTTTAATTTTTGTTACATTTACTTTTGCTGATCGATTTATACTGCAGAGAAAGGGTGAGGGGGGCACACAGAAGCCCACCCTCCACACTGAAGGGGGCATACGAGCATGCAACCAGCGAGCTCGTGCACCCCCCCCCATTGGTGGCCACAGATGTCTTTGGCAAGAAAATAAGATATTTCCCTGAAAATGAAATCAAGATATAAAAAAATTTATCCAAAGTAAAAAAAATTAAAAATTTTTGTCTCCACTTTTCAGTCGGTAAATGTGTAATCCAGTATTTCCATCATGTAAAATATTTTACTTCCTAGTGTGCGGCTTCCTCCTGGACAACTAGTAAGAAGTCAGTGAATGCAGTAGTTGTGGATAGCAAAACATTCATTTTCTTTATTGACTGGAAAAATACGAGGGACCAAAAAAAAAAAAAAGTGCACCGCAATGACCCCCGAAAAACAGGCCTGATTCAAATCCGCCCCGAAAACGAGTGCTGCAGAAACTCGCGTCATATTTCAAGGCTCGGACGCGCGTCGGCGTGACGCAAGAGTGGCTGTGCAGCCGGTTAGCTTAGGGCGCTAGGCTACGTGAACATGCCTCAAAGCAAGGGGCGGGGGTCGGGGGTGAGTAGGGCGTTGTTGACAGGGTGGCAAGATTTCATGAGTTCAGCCATTTCAAAATCGTGAGTCAAAGCCACAAAACAAAAAAAAACAAAGAATCATTTTCATTAAGATTATTCTCTGAGCATCTCAGATAGCATCGATATCAATGTCTTCATCTTCCTTCTCCGGCTTTTCCACTTTCACCGTCTCCACTTTAAGCTCGCGGGCCGAAGAGGAATAAACCACCTGTTGGGCAGAGGGCGCGGCAAAGCTTACAAAACTTGATACCACATGAAAATACATTCCATGTTTTTTTTTCGAAGCGCTTCTATGCAAAGATTTTGTAAATGCATTTCAAATGAATGAAACTCGCATTTTTATCTTGAGCATTGATTCAAATGTGACAATTTCCAAAGTGGAATTTGATTCGCCATTTGGCTTTGAACTGTTGACTGAATACAACATATAAAATGAACTTTGAATACACAAAGACTTTAATCAGAGCGTCTTTAGAGAGCAAAGTAGTTGGGGAGGGGGGATGCAAAGGCACCTAACCGGGCCCACTGGATCTTGTTGGACTTTGGTCGTTGTCGGTGGCAGCGCATGAATGGAACCCAACGCGCGCGAGCGCACCCACGGCGACGGCATTACCTCGACGTTCTCGTCATCCTCCTCGTCGTCCTGGTCGCTGCCCTCGCTCTCCTCCTCGGCCTCCTTCAGCCACTTGATGAAGGGCGCCGCCTTGGCGTGGATCTCTTTGGCCAGCTCCTTGGAGACGTACTTCTTGGAAACCTGCAGGCAGCCAAAAAATAAAATAAAAAAAATCGACAAGGTGAGCTCGGTGCGGCAATGGAGGAAGCCTGCGCTGGCGCCGTCACCTTCTCGGCCCAGGCGAAGATGACGTCCTCCTCCAGGAGGTCGGCGTCGTACAAGTCTTTGAGGATGATCGGAACTCTCTGCAGCAGCTGCACTTGGTGCAACTTCACCACGCACTCAAAGCCTCCCAGCAGGTACTTCTGGGCCTTCTTGTTGTTGTGGCAGAACTACAAAAAAAAAAACAAACCATAAGCCCGAATTCATCATGAAGCTTGCTCAAGTTCACCGTTGTTCCTGCTTCGAACATTTCAGACTAATCTCGCTTCACCGCGGAACCCAACATTTGATTAAAACCATGTCGATTGGAGCTGGCATCTTTTGAGATTGCAGCCCTGAAGTCGCTCCTTGAAGCGCCCGACGGCAGCGAAAGACATTTTCTTGATAAAACACTCATGTCGCAGCACGGCTCAATCCGAGAGGGGTTCGGACGCACCCGCAGGAAGTGTCGCTTGTACTTCTTGAGCTGCTCGCGGATGTTCTCGTCAAAGAGCAGCTCGCTGAGGATGAGCGGGCCCATGGCCTTCACGTCCAGACGCTCGGCCTCGGCCAGGATCTCCTTGTCGGCCGCATCCACCGCGCCGCTCTCCTTCCTTTGCTAAGCGTGACGGCGACAATGACAGGCATCAGATGACAATTTTTTTTTTTTTTCCAAGCAGCTCTTCACAAAAACCAGCTTGGAATAAAAAGTGTTCTGGGCTGAGACTTTCTACGCCCGATTCAGAAAGCAGTGGTGTGCTGAAGGCAAGTTCGTGTTCTGACAAGTCAGCAGGTTCTAGCGCGTACATGATTGGCACGCCAGTACTTCAGTCTGCCCCCCCCCCTCCCACAACAGTATTTTGGCCTGTTTTATTGCCTCTCCAACTTCCACCCATTAAGCTGCGGCGACGCATCCCATTTTTATTAAGTCATCAAGTATTTACTTTTTTTTTTAATGTAAAAATGTGCTGTGTGTAGTACTTCAATATTTGTCTTGTAATTTTTTTTACAATAAATTTCAACAAGGTATCCAAGAGGTTAAAAAAAAAAGCGCAATGAACACACGTACACTAACCACGACTCCCAGTGTGTCCTCATTACGTAACATGACTTGTGGTTGGCTGGGGTGCACCAATTAATCAATAACCAATATCAATTAGCAAATCGACTCATTTGGTAAGCGTTTAACTTAAAATTGTCCGAATCCACGAAAGCAGCGGCCTTGTGGAATACAAAAAAAAAAGGGGGGGGGGCGATGAGGATAAGACTGACTTTGACAAAGTTGTAGAAGAGGTTGACTCTCTCCTCCAGCGGTTTCTCCAGATCCTCGCTGAGCGTCAAGTTCTTGGCGTGGTCGCTGATCTCCTCCATTCGCCTCCTCTGGGCCTCCTTGGTGGTCTCCTCCCCCCAGTCGTCATCGTCGTCGTCTCCATCCTGAAACGCGCGGAGACGTGAGCGGGAGACGCAAAACCCCCCCCCCCAAGGAGGCCGGCGAACGCACCACGGCGTCGGGAGCGTCAAAGTTCTCCTGGTTTCCGGCCTCTCCGCTTCCAGAGCCGTTCTCTTTGTCCTTCTTGCGGTTCTTCTTCTCTTTCTCCTTCTTGGCGGTGGTGGATCCGGTGTCGCTGGCCTCTGGCGCAGGGGAAGCGGCTTTGGGGTTCAAACGTGTTCAGCGGCGCGGATTCCAAGCGGATGCTCTCACCTGGTGGGTTTTTGAGGATGAAGGTGCAGAGTTTGTGCCTGGTGTCGAGCATGCCGCGGTAGCCGCACGCCTTGCAGGACGTGCCGATGGTTTGCTTCTTGGGATTCACGTTCTGCGAGGGGGGGGCGAATACAAGTTGATTTTTTTGGGGAGCGACGGTCGCAGGGCGCGCGCGAGCCGGGCCAATCGTTTACCAGGTCGGTTTCTGGGTTGTCGCACTCGGCGCACAGCACAAACTTTCTGATGAACCCGTCCAGCATGTCCTGCAGCTTGTTGGCCTCGTGCGAGCCGTTGACGATGTAACGGTCATTTTTTGTATCGAACTGGGTTTGAGCGCCGAGTTCACAGCCAAAAAACTTGGTCGGGTCTGCCCAAGAGACAAAAGGCAAAAGTCAAACGTGTTGTTTCAGTTCGGTGCTTTTTCTCTCGACTCCACTTTCTCTCCTTCAATCGGGAAGCCGTTCGGCACCCGCAAACACGTTTTTTAAATTAATTTTTGTTGCGGAGGGGCAAATGGCGTTTAAGGGTTCATCTTCCACACTATTAAAGCTCATTCAATGCCAGACGTTTTTCATGTTTGCATTTTTAAATTGTTTTTTCCCCCCCCTTCGCATTGTAGGATCAAGAAAGGTTTGAATATGGCTGGCATTGAATGAGTCAAACATTTTTTGGGAGGTGCTTTGTGATGTGCCGATCTTTCGTCTTTGGGCTTTAAAGTCGCCCACGTATGTTGGCCTCCAATCTGGACGACGCGCATTCGGAGCCAAAGTCTTTGCAAATGAAAATCAAGCGACGTACATGTTGGAGGCCTGTTCAGCGCCTTTGCAACATCGACCATGTTGACGATGACCGTCTTGATTCCATTCCCTTTTCCTTCCACCTGAAGAAAACCCACAAAGACAAAATGTCAGGAGGGGGGGGGGGGGCATCGGCCCCG
>CAAKHF010007642.1:0-11371 GCA_901007745.1 Hippocampus kuda
TGTGTGTGTGTGTGTATGTGTGTGTGTGTGTGTGTGTGTGTGTGTGTGTGTGTGTGTGTGTGTGTGTGTGTGTGTGTGTGTGTGCGTGTGTGTGTGTGTGTGTGTGTGTGTGTGAGAGAGACAGGAACTGCATCGCTATTTAATCAAAATATCGTTCTATTTGGCAAGATATTTGCACATTTGCATTATTTTGTAGTTTTATAAAAACGATCTTTGTCGAGTACCTGTGGTTACTTGCTGAGTTGACTGTAAGGGGACGAGTTGGTGGAAGAATCCAGCTGCTGTGGCGTGCCGCTTTCCTGAAAATCAATTTGAGAATATATGAGAGATATATATTTAACAGTAATGTTAACTGGCTTTATCATAGCTTATCATTTGCAACCCCGTGATATTTCGGACTTTTAAGCGCTTGTTTGGAATGGGTTTTTACCATTTATATGAAGTCCAAATCTGAGTTTAACTGGATAATCAACAGTCAGAAGAGGTAGAAAACTACCCAAGTAAGTTCCATTAAATGTCATTGTTGCCACAGAGCAAAGAGGATACTTGCCTGTGAGTAATGTTGAATGCTCATTTTGTATGTGCTGCTGCTCCTTGTTTGTTAAAGTAACAGTTGTTTAAATGTATACTGACCGTAACATCTTTGCTATCGGCCATTAGCTTCACTAAGGAATTTCACATTATTGTTTTAGCATAAAAGTAGCAGACTTGAAATGTTTACAAATCAAGTTTAGGTTTCCCATTGAAATGAATGGAAACACAATTTATCCGTTCCAGCGCCAAAACTAGGTTGCACTAGCTTCTTTTTTTTTTTCCTGTGGCTACAAATCTCTCTCTCTCTCTCTCCCTCTCTGTACACACACACACACACACACACACACACACACACACACACACACACACACACACACACACACACACACACACACACACACACACACACACACACGCGCGCACACACACACTTTTTTAAAAGGATACTTGTAATGCAAGTGCTGTATTTGGACTTTTGGTTACGGTTGGTGAGTGACAAAAAATGAATGTGCTCAGGTAGAAGCTGACAGTTAAGGATAATGTACAGAATGCTGTAAATGTAGAGCGAACCTACCGGCGCTGCCGGCAGAGGATGATACTGTGGTATGTAAGCACCTTGGGCCCCCGGGTTGGCTGCAATATACTGTGAAACAAAATCAACAATGGTAGAACGTGTTCTAAGAAATATATGCTTGTCAATCATGAAGGGAGTCATGAAGGACATTCCAGGATCAGTAGAAGGAAGTCACAAAGTACAAACACTCTGTTTATTGTACTTGAGTAGATTTTTTTGAGGATTTTTTTTTTTACATTTGACACAGTAAAAGGAGTCAAATCTGTACTTAAACCTTCACCAGTTTTTTTTTTCCTCATGAAAGTATCTGTACTTCTATGACAATATGTGAGTACTTTTGCCACATCGGTCCAGAATTCTACTCACTGCTCCAGTGTTTCCTAGGGACAGCTGACCCATTTGCTGAGTAATCATAGTAGAGGGATGCAATGACATGGAGGGATCCACAGAGGGAGACATCACGGGGGCCTGCAAGAGGGAGAAATCAGCTGGCGTTCCTCCAATGAAATTGACTCATGTAAAAAATAAAATAAAAAAAAACATGAATAGAAGATGCAAAAATGGCAGCAGGTAGCTTCTGCCCAAAAGAGCATGTACAGTACAACAGATGCATACAGGTGATGCCAGGAAATTTTAAGGAATCTCATGATCACCTGAAAAAAAAACACTTGATTTAAATAAGTAGTCCTCCGTTCACAAATGTTTCATTTTGTGATGAAAGTAAAGAACAGATTCAGATGGGGTGTATTCACGTCAACATATTGTACAGAGAGCCATTTGAACACTTCTTCCATATCCTCGATTATCCAGCTTAAGGTACGAGGACACACCTTGTCAAGACAAATAAGCATAGACCGACTGTGTTCCACTACCGTATGCCGTTTCTGAATACAAGAAGGAAATCTTGGGAATACTTGTACAACTACATGTCACAATTGAGGCAAAATCGTGCACTCGACATCTGTATGCTACTAATGCTAATAGTGAAACACTCAATGTTGACAAGCAGAAGTGCTAGGAGCATGCCGTTATCAACTAGTGCACAGTTTTGCTTCGCTAGTAGCACATAGTCGTCCTACTATTTTGCCAGAAAATGACCCAGTGAGTAGTAGTAGTAGTAGTAGTAGTAGTAGTCGTCTGACACATACCTATTACAAACCCAATTCCAATGAAGTTGGGAAGTTGTGTTTTCCATAAAAACAGATTACAATGACTTGCAGATCATGTTCAACCTATACTTGATTGAATATGGTACAAAGACAAGATATTTAATGTTCAAACTGATCAACGTTGTTTTTAGCAAATAATCATGAACTTAAAATTTTATGGCTGCAACACATTACAAAAATGGACCTATAGAGATAGAGATCAAAGATATCAAATTAATGCTCAAATGACTTCTGAAAAGCTGTCTGAGCATTTATTTAATGTGTCCCACTAAGCCAAAACAGAAACTAATATCATGGGGGGAAACATGAGTTAGATATCAAGGATATGGAATAAATACTCAAACAGCTTTCCATCTCGTCTCCTTTTTGGTATTGAGCATTTCCCGGTAAAGTGTCGGGGGAGGGGCAGATCTGCAGAGACACTTGTTCCATTGGAAACCATCTGTTGGACGAGTCAAAGAGTCACAAGACGGTTGCTGCTTCAGGCATTTCCTGCTCGATCCAGAGAGAGGGAAGGCTGCTCTAGGGCTTCACACTCTTCCTACTTGTTTCATATTTCTCACACATCGACACTTGCACATGCACTCTGACAACATGTAAATAAATACAGGTTGTGCTTTCTTTGATCGGTGTGAGTCTGGAAAAAGCCTTTTCAGCATTATTTTGATACCCATCTTAAGATTCATGAACTAGGAAAGTATTTCTTCCCTCATTACAATGGTAAGACAATGACCTGCACTGGGAGAACTGGGCTGCACGTTGTAGTAGAAGTAGTACGACTTTTTCTTATTGCTAGTGTTTTTCCACTACTAAATGACACTTTTTGACTACAAATATGCAATTAAACCTTATTTGCACACTGGTATGCTGCACTAGCAACACTACTAGGCCCAACTTTTTAGGCATGTGTCACACAGTAGTAGCCTCCTGGCTCCGACTAGTTTGCACCAAAATTACCACTTGTAGTTTTTACCTCACTCGTAACATGTAGTTGTCCAAGTAGTATGGCAAAGTTGTACTACTAGTGTGCAGAAATGTTATACAGCTGTTGGGAAAATGTTACTAATAAGACATCAGCCGTTTGACTTGTGTAGGAGGGTTTTCTTAATCCTACTGTGGTAGTATGCAAAATTGTATTCCTACTATTAGTACACAGAACTCTCATACTTGCACTCTGACTTAGTCGAATAACTAGTAAAACGGTTGGAGGACAACTACATGTGACACTACAAGTAAAGCAAACCTGTGCACTCAAAGTCATGCTAGTAGTGCCACAGGTGCCAAACAATTCTACTCGTTTAAATCTAGCACTTCACGAGTAGTGCTCGTAGCGCACAGATGTCAACGAGGCACAGTTTGACTCACAGTTAACAATTAGTTGTTCTACTAGTTTACCACAGTTGCACTACAGGTGTGCATAAATGCTATACAGTAGTGGAAAAAGAAATAGTAAGACAGACAGAAGACTTGTGCGTGGCTCAGCTTCAGAAAACAGGTGAGGCGTGATTGGTTGCTACCTGAGCTCTGTGCAACTGTGGTGTTATTGTCAGTAGACAGAAAGTGACAAAATGGCCGCCCCCTGAGATGGCTAAAAACAGGTGGATTTTGCTGCTCAAACTCATACTCCACAAACACAATATCAATTACAATGCCGTGTTTAGACTCGTGGAGGCGCATGTAATCTTGTAAAGGATTTTTGGGGGGTTGATTTCCCCTTTAAAGTCCAGTCCAATTCAATGCACTGGTAGAATGCACTGGTAGGGTGCATGTGTAGTACAACTGTGTATTACTAGTTAGTTTTTTCTGTTACAGTACTGTATTACATTTCTGCATAACCAACAATTTTGGGGTTGACCCTTTCAGCTGGCTATCGAGCATAAAATGCTCAAACGGCTCTTCATGCAAGTAATGCTGCATTTAGGGGAAGTTGCTGTTTTAACCGTGTCAGCAGAACAAGCTGAATTTAAGTTATGAATTACTGTTTTACAGCTGAGGCTGAGCCACACACCCACACATGCTTACATACAGACAGTACATACATACGTGTGATTAATGCATGTTGCCTTACCGGGTGTTGCATGATATATGGCTGATGTGCCACCCAGGAGTGACTCTGAACCTTTGAAATGACAAGACAGGCACAGTCGGACATAGAAAGGAGAGAAGTACATAAATGCTACTGTCTATCACAAGTGTGCATTATGTGCAAGCTAATAGACAAGGAATTGCACAAATCCTATGGAGTAAAAAATGTAATAAAATAATCAAATCAAATTATTATTTTATTTTATTTTATTTTATTTTATTTTATTTTTTTAAACAAATGAACCATTGTTTTTGTGAAGAATTAATGAAGAGCACCGCGACCCTAATGAGGATGAAGCGGTTCGGAAGATGAATGAATGAATTAATGAAGAGCAAAATGTGTCTCATTCAGAACAGGTAAGCTATTACTTTTCTTGCAGCAAATACTTATTACTCTATACTTAAAATAGGAAACTGACATACTGGACTACACTTGGATATGTTTTTTCAATAAATAGTATCTTGGTGGGAATATAGATAGACTTTTTGATGACTTAAGATCAGGTCCATGAACTAGTACAATGGTACATGGAGCCTGAGCTGGATGTCAAGGATATCCCATAAATGCACAAACAGCTTTCTATACAGGGAAGAGCCACACAAACAAACAGCAGCAAGAGAGTTGTACAATTATCTCAAATATCTACTACTCCGAATGCAATCAAGAAAAATGTTTTACTCAAGCCGAGAGGGGTGGAGCAAAAAAAGTGAGGTAACTCCAGTTGTATGCTGAGCATAGAAGCAAGGAAAGCCAAGTTTAACAGGTGTGTTTTCATTTTTGTGATTTCTACCCAAGTATCCTAATCCTACCCAAATACACTAAAAGTTGCTATATTGTGTTGTATCGTTCCTGTCACCACTATATTTAGCAGCACTGAAGAAGACATGCTGAGTAATGGACAAAGAAAATAATGACAGCAAGAAGAAGAAGAAACAAAGAGGCTCTGCAACTGAACTCCAGTAATAATTGTAGTTCCCACTGAGCAGAAAGAACGTGTTTTTGTATAAATTGACTGTGTGTTAAACCAATGTGTGTTAAAGTAGGACGTTAATAACAGAGATATCAATGCTAATTTCCACGAGGCCATTTAACATTATTTATACACTAGCAGTTACCAGACTTCCATTAACCATGCTAAAGACACACCACAATTTGCTTTGACAGAGAATTGTGATAAAAAGGGACTCCCAAGGGAATTTGTGTATGATGAAGAGTAACGTGTCCTGGGAGAAAACAGTCCTTCTGATTACATAATTCAGGAGCTTTCATGGGCGAGGTAAAGTAAGCATAATGCTCGACTTACGATGGCAAGATTTCTTGGGGGGGCGGGGGGGGGGGGATGCAACCACCCTCATCTTAAATGCAACACACAGTCGAGAAGAGCGAGAATGAACTTAATTCAGCTATAACCCCTGAGCTACTTTATAGAAGCCGACCTGGTAAGCAGAGAGCGGAGACATGTAGGGGGACATAGCCGGCTGCACGGTCATTATCCTGTTGGGCACTGGATATGGAGATGGATAGTACCTGGGTAACAGAGAGCAGTTCAAAATAAAGCTCTTGGATAGAAAAGCTCCCAGCATATGACATATGGTGCATGTGACTGACCCATTCTGCATAGCTGCTGAGGAGGGATCATAGGTAAGAGTCATTGCGCCCTGCAAAAAGAAAATTCACGTCAGCTTTTGTAGTTAGGTATTTAGCCTGAACCTGTGCAAATGTGGGCGGAACACAGACAGTTTTCGAGACTGTCTTCAACTCCCCCGTGAACATTGTGCTCACTGTCCTCAAAACATATATTGTATGTATACTGTTTGCTTGACTTGGAATTATTTACTGTTTCAAAAGACCAGCAGGTGCATGTTTCTGTAGGTACTTACGCAAATGGTGTGGGACGCAGACATATTTTGGGACTGTTTCAAGCTCCCTTTTAAAGACTACTGCCATTGTCCAATAACAATTTAACGCATGTGCAGTTTCAAGATGTTTATCATTCTTCTTGATTTAACACACACTAGTAAATCTAAAATATATTTCAGCTGACACGGGTCTAATTTGAGCAAGGACAGCCTCAGTGAACACAAACTTTGTATTACCTGTCCAAAAACATCTTCAAATATTTTCATTTTTGTGAATTTTGCGTCACTTTAGGAAAAGTCACCACATTTCAGGGTGAAACAATGACGTTTACGGTATTCTTATTATTGTCAAATGTCAAAACATGTCAAATTTGACCCAAAATAGTATGTAGTCAAAACTGCCTAGTCTGTTACATCTACTTTTCATTTTAGGTAGAGAAACCATAAAAGCTGAGACATACTAGTCTGAGATCGCCTGTCTGTCCATTGGGAACAAATCCACCGTGAGCGTGTTTCTTCCTTTGGCTGTCTGCAAACTTGCACAACAAGGGCTGAGAGGGAGCTGAGGGAAAAGGAGAGGAATATGGTTAAGAACAGCCATTTTCATCACCGCCTCCACAAAGGGGAATGGCTTTCATACCCAGTGCTCCGGAGGCGATCTTGATAAATTTCCCGTTGAAGTGTGAGATCACAGCGTTACACTGCTCGGTGGTGTCCATCCTGGTTGGAGATGAAAGGGAGCAACAACCATGAACAGACTGACGCTAGCACACTGCGTGGTGCAAAATGTTCTATTTCATGACAGCATTATTGTCATCGTCAGATTCACATCAAATTATTTTTATTTTTATTTACAAATGGTGGGCAGCGAATTTGGCACCAGGGGCTTCAGTGGGGGCTTACCCGACTTAATCCTCCACTAATACCCCCACTTTCACATCGCAATTCCAGAATCCATCAATGTCATACAAAAAAACGCAATGCAACAGCACACGATTTGTGGCGCATGTATCATCAATATTAGTTCAGAATATTTATCAAATAGCATGACAAAAACATTTACCATAAACGCATCATACTTACCAGAGATGGTGTTTATTAAATGTATTCATGTGTGCAGATTGTAATAGGTGTCTTTTGCTACTCAAAATTGGCTATAACAAGTTTTGATCTGACCAACCAATCAGAGGATGAGAAAATGTGGAACTCATCGAGGGCCATCATGCTCTGGACTTGTGAGGGAGAATAGGAAAACATCCAAATACACATCACAGGAACAGTATGTATAGCAGCAGTATACATTTTTGCATATTGTTTCAGCAACATGTCAGGAGAGGCCTATTAGGACAGCTGAACTAGATTTGGAGTTAATCATAGGTGCTGGCGGCAGATGCGTGTTGATTCCTAATTTAACATGTAAATATTAATGTGATTACTTCATTCTTTGTTACACTTGCGCAATATTAAATGATTCATTTTGTTCTCATTTTTCCATCCCCCAAAAAAACTGTGATTAGAACAAGGGGGTGTCAACTTTTTATATCTGCTGTTTAGCCCATGGTATGAGACTAAATGTATTTAGACGGACGTCAGTTTTTGTGAAGCCAAATGTACAAATGTTTGCTATTCTGTATCTTCTTTTCCTTTCATCTTGTCGCCACAGCATGTCATCCTTTTCCATCGATGTTTAGCTTCTGCATCCTCCTAACACAAACCTGTCCATCTATCCATCTTTCTAGCCATCTGTCCATCCGCTCATCCATCCAGTCACACAAACACCTGGATGGGAAAATGGCCAACTTGTCCCATATCCAGACATTTTCACTCACGGGTGTACTCACATTTGTTGCTAACAGTTCAGACATTGATGGCTGTATGTTGAGTTATTTTGAGGGGAAAGTAAATTCACGCTGCTCTACGAGATAGCGTGCGATGGAATCACTAGGTTTTTTTTCTTTCTTCTAAGATCAGCAGGTAAATTGAATTATTTATCACCCTATGTTTTTTTTCCCCAATTGAATAATAAAGCTTGTACAGTACATGAACAGCACAAAAAAAAACTAAAGTATATAGATTTTTTTTTCTGGGCTTATTTGAAAAAAAAAATGAGAACCAGTAACATGCATGTGGAGGTCACTGCTAGTGATACAAAGAGATGAAAAATATCTAGTAAGAAGCATTACTTTAAATAGAATTTGGGAAGTTTGCAAATTGGAAAGTTTCCATGGGAATTAAGAGTTACTGAATGAAAATGCATTATATTCACATTTTGATTTGTCATAAGCAGACATCCATGTAAAAGAGGTTCTCCTTGCCCACATGTGAATGCGTGATCGTACCTTTACTACGCAATGTATTTTCACTTCACTCGAGTGATGGCATATCTAAAGCTTGCAAAAATAAATTAACCAATCAACAACCTGTAACTCGAAAAACTCAATAATTGGGGCAAAAAATAATAAAAAATTGTGGTCCTCATAAGTCTAGTGACCACTGCACATGCGTGACTGTTTTAGTCGGGATTCTTCCAAATCATTTTTCTCCAACTATATTGTCGTTCTCTATTAAAACCCAACCTTCAATCTTGTACGTTTCTGGTTTATTCCTGTTCATTCCCATAAATATTTGCAAAACAGAGTTTCCAATTTTGAAAAGTCTCGGAATTGTGCAACCCTAGTCATTCCTTTATCACAAAAGTGACAAACAAATGCAACGTTTCAAGGTTACTGGCTTGTCTATGACCGACCTGGCAAAGCCCACACCCCGGCTGTTGCCACCGTAGTCGCGGAGGATGCGTGTGGAAACGACTTGGCCGAAAGGGTGCAGCATGTTCTCCAACTCTTTTTCATCCACAGACAGAGGCAAGTTGGAAATATACAGATTTGTTGGATCTTGTTCCTGTTGCTGCTCACAGACAAGAAGACAAAAGAGGAAGCATCGTCAATGTTGAAATACTGAAGGTCGTCATTCAGTTTTTCATAAAATAGAGATTAGATAGAACAGACAAAAAAAACCCTAAATAAAACAATCCTAATGCGGAGTCATGTGCGAAATGATTTTGACAGAATACATCAATCCATCCATCGATTTTCTCATCCGGCTTATCCTCACAAGTGTAGCCGGATGTGCTGGAGTCTATCCCAGCTGTCTTTGGGCAGTCGGCGGGGGACACCCTGAACTGGTTGCCAGCCAATGGCAGGACACACATAGACAAACAACCATCCGCCTGCACTCGCACTCACACTTAGGGACAATTTTTGAGTGTTCCATTAACCTGCCACCCATTTTTTTTGGAATGTGAGAGTACCCGGAGAAAACCCACGCAGGCACACATGCGAATTCCACATGGGGAGGCCGGAGTCGGGATCAAACCCTGTAACTCTGCACTGTTAGGCCGACGTGCTAACCAATCGACCACCGGCCCGCCTATAGAATACATGCAAATGTCAATTGAGGGTTGAATATTTGGAGAAGTGTGCAAGTGAGTCTTCTTTTCGTTTACGTACTCAAACTGATTTTCAATTTCTTGATACTGTAGTGAGAGTGCTTTTTTTTTGTTTTTAATGACTACATATGGGCACCGATTTTTACCCATCATACGTAGATCTGGAATGTATGCCCCACGATCAACGGGAGTTCACTGTCCATCTTTTGACATTTTGCTTAAGCATTAGACATCTGTTAGAACACTGTAATAAGCAGCTCACATGACCATACACTGAAAGACACATCCATCTGCACTGCAGCACTCTGGTGCCTCGTCGGCCTCCCTGAGAAACATCAGGAGAGCAGCGTATCCAAGCTACAGCGACGCACAAACTGCACTGTTTGTTCCCATCAGCTCTGCTACATCCAAGTCTTTAGAGAGCAACCTTTCGCTAATTAACTCTTATCTGCGGATTCAAGCATATCAACACAGTCTGGGCTGCGGAAGCGGCAGAAAGAAATGGTGAGAAAAGTACTTATAGAACAGAAAGAGAACTGAGGATGACTCACAGACTTAATTATGCAGCTTTCCTGCTACCATGCAGATGTGACAACACTTATATGCACGAGGCTGTGAATCTCTCACAATAATAATAACGGAACAGTTAATTAAGCCTTTCTTGTCATTTCACAAACAGCGGTTTAGTTACTGATGATTAAATTATACTGACAAGATTGAAAAATAAATAACCGTAAAGGGGAGAAATTAAAAACACTCAGGGAGATTGAATGGATTTCAAATGAATATTACACTTGTATTCCAACATTAATGAGTTAGTGTGACATTGTGAAGCTGAAGCACAAGCCTGGTGTGTGTCAGTGTGCAAGCTGGTGGTCTGGTATGCGACATAACTGACAGGTTACTTGGCAGACGGAGACATGACATCTGGTTATACAGCGAAAGTAAATGAGGTCACGGGAAGAACAGCTTGTCAGCTGAGGTCATGTGACCAGTCTCATGTCATTCAGTAGTGCACGCCACACATATTCAGAGAGGAAGTACGGACAACTTTGTGGCAATGAATGCAACACACACACACACACACACACACACACACACACACACACACACAAATGAATTTAGTGGTAGCGGTTTGAGAAAGCTATTCAAGAAATCCAAGAAAATCTGACATGAACACTTTTGTGCACATCGAGTAATAATTGTACCGTATTTTCCGCATGAAAAGATGCACTGGAATATGAGACGCACCTTCAATGAATGGCTATTTTGTAAAAAATTTTCATATATTAGACGCTTCGCACTAAAAGGCGCAAGCTACAATCCGTCCACTAGATGGTGCTATGCTCTTTCCATTCAACTCGAGAGGCGTCAGTTCAAATTGAGAGGCGTTCATGACCGCCTCTGAAAAATGTAAATTCACTATTACTGTACTTAAATGAAACTACGAAAATTGAAAATAATGCATCAAAATAGAAAATCAAGTTAGGAAATCACAAATGAATTCTATATCCCCCCCTACAGAATTTATTTTGTGATTTTCTTTGTGGTTTCATTGAAGTAAGAATTAATTTACATTTTTCGTAGGCGGCATGAACGCCTCTCGAGTGGAACGGAAGAAACCACGGAGACGGACAAAGACGTACAGTACCTGTACTTGCTGAGACTGTGAAAACCATTAATAAAGTCTGCGTTTAAAAAAAT
>CAAKHF010007642.1:14541-28389 GCA_901007745.1 Hippocampus kuda
AAAAAAAAAAAAAAAAGCAAAACAAACACACACACACACACACACACACACACACACACACACACACACACACACACACACACACACACACACTTGGATGACAGTATACATTCTCGCACTCACTGGTGACAGAGTTTGACCAGGTCCAAGTCGGTGGTGGCAGGAGGGAGGCCTCGGATGTACAGGTTGGTCTTGCTGAGCTGCTCCAAGCCCGTGCTGCTGCTGTTGCTGCTGCTACTAGGACTGGACGGAGTCATGGGGTACGACTGCACACAGGAGGGCCACTGTTATCGAAAGGTTACGGGAGCGACATAATCAGATTTCAATCCTGGTCAACTGTTATCACAAGGAACTGTCTTCCGTAAGGGATTTAAAAAAACAAAAATACGACATTGAAGAATACAGAAAACATTTGTGCATGCATTCCATGTTAATGCCTCATGTTTTTAATTAGTTTTAGTTTGAGTTTTTTGGCATTTTCTTATGGGCTGGAGAAAGCATTGCGGTTTTAAATACCAATGAGGTTCGACATTTACAGTAAGCCACTGTAAAAACATGGGCTGTGTTCAAAATCACTCCCCATTTAGTATCCACGGTCGTATGTATTGTTCTTTCCCATATACAGTAGTGCACTCCCTTCAAGATAGTCGACACTGAACGTGACTAAAAATTTAAATACATCCCATGATACATAAAAAAAAGATTTGCCACTTCCATTTCCGGGGTATTGTTTGATTTTGGGCACAAGATGAACTCATGAGTCGGGGAGTGAAAACATCAACACATCACAACACAGATGGACATAAAGTGCTCTGTTTGGAATCATCTTGTAAAATGCACGCAGCTGAAAACAATAGAATGTCACTATAATGTATTTATGTGCTCAGTATATATTACAGAAATTCCAACAGCTGACTTTGATCTGGCACGTTATAATTATGTGACATAAATGATGCAATTAACCATGCCCGAGAAGCGTTCCAAACTCAATTTTGTTCCACTGGTGAGTGAATACGCCACTATATAGTCCACTATAGAAAAAGCCCTATAGAATGATTACATAGCAGGGAACACAGTCAGTCCATGGTTCAGTGAATGAAAACAAAATGCAATGAATGAAAAAAAAAATAATCGTAATAAAAGAATGAATAATAATGAATGGACACAGGCCTGGACAAAAATGGTGGTCTCCTCAACTGAATATTTTGTTGCATATGCTTTTGAGGCAAACTCTGCAACCACACGATTTTTGTAACTTTCCATGAGATTTGTGCACCTCATCACCAGGTGTTTTGGCCCACTCTTCATAAGCAAACTGCTCCAGTTGTCTCAGCTTTGATGGGTTTTTCTTCAAACGGCATCTTTCAGCCCCTTGAACATATGTTTAATAGGATTTTGATCAGGGCTTATAGAACGCCACTTCAGAAGAGTCCAATTTTTTGCCTTGAGCAGTTCTTGGGTGTTTTTCGCTGTGTTTTGGCCTTGCAAGACCTGCAACTCAGGCCAGGCTTTCCAACGATGGCTAGTACATTTCTCTCTGGAATACTTTGAGAGTCTTGAGATTTCATTGCACCCTGCAGTTTCAAGATGCAACAAAACTGTCACGCCAAGAGCAGGATATGGACTCAGAAGCAGACAGGAGACGAAAATGGTGAAGTAAAGGTCTTTCTATACAAAGTAAAAAAAAGAGCAGGGCTGGGCATAGCAAGACACGGCAGGCTAAACATTCTGAGAATATGGAACTGAGGAACTCAAGCTTAAATACAGAAAAACACCAGTCCGCGCCCAACTGTGTGTCACCAAGTAAAGGACCAAAATCAACGAACAACATCAAATACCCAAAGACAGTCACAATCACAACAAAAGCAGCAGCAGAACAGAACAGAGCTGCACCCATGTTTCACAGTAGGGACACTGTTGTTTTTTTGCTATATTTCATTTTTGCATCTGTGAATATAAAGCTGATGTGCCTTGCCAAAAAGTTCCAATTTCGGTTCATCTGTGCATGGGACATTCTCCCAGAAGATTTATGGCTTGTCAACAGGCAGTGTGATGATTTTCTATTTTTATGATTTTGTTTTGAAATGGGTGGATGGAATAGTTTGAAAAGTGATGCCCCCTCTTTGGTCGCCCATGAGTCCACTTTGGCAAAAAAAAAAAAATTTAAATTTTTAAAAAATGGTTCGATCTGACACTGATGCATCTTGACCTTTGTTTTCACATTTCTGTGGTCGTTGTTCTGGGGTCTTTTGATATGAATCATCTCTTTAATTTGTCATCAATTTTATAATAATAATAATAATATATAGACCTTATAAACGTACATAGACTTACAAATTGCATCTTAATGGACATTTAATTGGCATTTTTCCAGCTATTGGCAATGACAGCACCATTGATAGCACATTTGCATTTTAATGGCAGAGACAATTCGTGCTTCACTTTTCAACCATAGCTACATATGAAATTATAAATATATTTTAGTATTATTGTAAAACAATATATACTTTATATACTGTACTGGTACAGCATACATTAAAGGTCATTTTGGATGTGAAAGACCACGTGACATGACATGGCATTTTTGGATTGGCCGGTCCATGTTGTAAGACTGTTCAAACTAACTGTAGTTGCTCATGAACAGCCCCTCATGAGGTGCATAATCACACACACTGTGAAACAGTTCAGTCCATTAGACCAAATCAAGTGTGCTGACATCAATTTTCTTGCGAAACGGTGCAAAACTTTGAGCTATTGCAAACATTTTTTTTGTTGTTAAACCCATTTACAATAGTTGAACAAACTATTTTGGTTGACTTCTAATTTAAAAATAGTTATGAAATCAATTTGCTGTGTGTGTACAATATTATAATGAGGTGATGATAGAGTTAATGTGAACGTCTGTTATTCAACCTGCCATAAATAGCAAAAATCTGCTATTAACTGCCATCCACACACAAAAAAATGTAATTGCTGACAAATGCCACAAGATGGCGGCAAAACACTCTTTGTAATTGGACAAGGCTATGGCATGGCTAATTGAAGCGCTTCCCCTCAGGTCAGTCTAGTTACTTGGCACTATGATTCAGCAAAATGTCAAAAAGGCAATATTTTTTGACTCAAGACATGGCTTTGGCCTCAGAACAAACATATCAAACAGATGTCTTTCAGCAAGTATGATCTCCTCGAAAAATCCACAGGTACGAGATTTCGCAAATGCCAAACAGTGAACATCTTTATTTAACTCTTGCTGTCTTTAGCCGGGTCGGCATTGCAAATGAGAATCTGTTCTCTGTTGCCTTAGCCCATATTTCCATTGACTTCTCATTTCAAAACTAGTTGGCCTTCCATTTGTTGTGTATGATGACATCATACATATACACAATTTACTTTCACATCCATCTTAGGACGTCCATCAAAACTATAACCACATTGCGGCCTGCTACAAAAATGAGTTTGAAACCATCACACCCCTGCAGTACAGTCATACATCTCGCGCATTTTTTTTATTCTTGTGAGACAAATCAGCACATAACTGCCCTGCAAAGCATTTCCTTCCCCTTACTCATCCTTTAAAATAGCTCCCAGCTAGCCCAGATCAGTTCAAACACAAAAGCACGGCAGCATTGTGCCATCTGTCCGTAACCAAAGGACAAACCACTCCAAGACCCACAGCTATGGATACCATCACAGTCATGCCAAGCCCAAACAGAGATTTTTTTACCCACTCATGTGATGGTTTGATGGTTGAATATCCATGAAGGATACATTTAGAGATTGCTGAGCTGTGGCAGGAACATCTGTTCATCCTTCAAGTAAAGGCCTGTTTTTATGTTGATATGCATGTACTTTACTACTACACTATTTTTTGGAAGCATCAAAAAGAGCAGCTACAATGAGACACAGGCAGAAGACGAGGGGAAAAAACTCTCCACACTGACTCACCTTGACCGAATCAAATTACTATCATTTGATGGAATTATATGGATGGAATCTTAACGGTGGTTGTCAATATGCTGAAATAATTCACTCCATCGGCTCGGCTCTGATCATATTTCAACCACGAGAGGCCATAAAAACTCCTACACCCTACATCAATCTTCCATCTCAATCAAAAAGCGTGACTGGAAACCAAGAGGCCTTCCAATCCGTCAACTGCCCCCCCCCCTTTTTTTTTTGTTCACCTGAGAGGTCAAAATGAAGAGTGTACACTGACATGAGACCCCCCCCCCCAACCCCCCAGAATTCAGTGGATGAATGCAGGGAGCCAGGAAAAGAGGACTACAATAAGCATGGTCCATATTGAACAGAGTGGCTGGCCAAACAAGGTTATATGGAAACGACAATTAAAAGCCTCTCGAAAATGGTTTCATCCACATCCTCACAGGTCGCCTCTATTGTTGTGAATCACTTGATATTTGAAGGCTGTTTTGTTAGATTATTGCAAACCAAACACAGAAGGGAAGGGCTTCCCAATGTCATTTCAGGCTCGGGTTTACAGTATTTGAAAAGTGACAGCAAAAGTAGAAAGCAAAACACAATGGCCTACCTGCTTGCGAGTGGCAGCTTTGAGTGGGTTGCCCGTGTTTGCAAAGATCATCCTGTAGGTTAGAGATATTCGATTTCCAGACAAGATCTCCCCCCTCTAAAAAAAAATCGCAGATCCAATGAAATGGTCGGAAGCGGCGAATAAGGCTCGAAAATAACCCGTCTGGTTAAAACATCGGCATACTGAACGGGTTGATTAAGTTGAACAAAGCGTGCGTGCCCTCTCTTATGCTTTGCTGGTAACACATTTATCCAGTTAGCTCAGTTTGTTGTACACCAGCGTATCGAGCGAGCCTCCGGTTCGGTTCATTGATCTACGACGTCCTGGTGCAGACCGCTCGCCAGTCCCACCTACTACGGACCAAACCAATACTAGCATCTGGGGGGTAGTGGCGTCAACTCGACTGTGTTGCCATGCCGTAAAATAACTACATTTGACGTTTAACAGCGTAGTGTGTCGCATAATGACGAGTAGGTGCCTCAGGATGAATTAGAAAGCGAAGAGAACGTGTTTTTTAGGGTTTCATTTGTCGGCGCGCGGATCACTCGCCGCCTTTCGTGTTAGTGTCGTCCGCACATACCAAGCATTCTTTACCCCCACCTCCCCCAACCTCACTCTCATACACACACACACACACACACACACACACACGCAAACCCACGCAACTACACACACGCACACACGCACACACACACACACACACACACACACACACACACACACACACACACACACACACACACACACACACACACACACACACGCACACACACACACTCAACCACGCGCTCGCAACTACACACCCCACTACACGCACTTCCTCTTCCTACCCTTCCCCCCATCCCACACACTACATGTCAGTGAATCAGGATGTAATGAAATATTAGCAGGCACTGGCCTGGACTGGAGGTCACACTACGCTGACAAAACAAATAGATAGAAAATATAATAATTAAAAAGCAATGACAATGTCAACATACATGTTTATTGACTGTACAGTACCCGCTTTGCGTAAATTGTGCATATCTATCTATCTATGGCTAATTGGGCCCAGACATTTTCACTTATTAGTGTACACTTTTGTTGCCAGTGATTTTGATATTACTGGCTCTATGTTCAGTTATTTTGAAGGAACAGCACAGTCCATTCTATTTACACTTTTACATACCTTACATCAGGGGTGTCAACCTCATTTTTGTCGCGGGCCACATTGTAGTTACGGCTTCCCTTGGAGAGCCGTTATGAATTTTGGGAAACCATATAAATGTTTAATCACTTCCACATATTACACATACAGCATACATACAACGAATTGATGGATAACTAGTTTTAAAATCGGAAGTCAAGAATAATGACTGTTATTGTGAGTTTCATATGACAATTTGAAATTTGGGTTCAGAGTTTAGCAAGCATCATGGAACTTGACATGCTTGATTTGCTTTTGCAGGCCACATAAAATGATGTGGCGAGCCATATCTGGCCCCCGGACCTTGACTTTGACACCAGTGCCTTACATTGTAGCAAAGTGTCCTTTTTTCAGTGTTGTCCCATACAATGATAGAATAAAATATATTTACAAAAATGGGAGGTGTGTGATCTTTTGCGATCATCCATCCATACAGCAATTTCCAATCCATCTGCATTATCCATCTATTTGTCATCTCTCTGAATGTGTAACAGATACAATTTCTTGTACTATGCAAAGCATCTACTTTTCTAATATTGGATGCTGATTAGAAAGAGTTAATGAGCCCACTGCAAATATGAAGTCATTTATGAATAAGAATTACCACCGGTGCATTTATATGATTGAGCTACTTGGATGCAAATGAATGATATAATGTCAACATTTTATAATAATCTCTATTGAGGTACAAATACTGCACTTGGTTACTGAACTTAATTAGGTCTCCAGGTATCTGTACTTTACTTAACAATTTTTTTCTGATGACTTTTACTTTCACTTCTTGCATTTGAAACACATACCAGTACGTTCTACTGCTTGGTTTGTCTAAATAGTCTGGTTACTGATAAATGATGTAAAATAGAAGTCAATAAACAGAAGTCAAGCACTGTTTAGATTTTGATTGATTGTTTAAGATCTTGTGGGGACCTATAAGCCAACATGGAGGAACATAAACTGTTTGGAGCGATTGCAAGCAGGTTCATGCTTCATTTAAGAATTGATTTCAAATTGCTTGTTATTGATGTCTAAAGGGACCGTGGTGCTCTGCTCTGCTTGACCCTTTACGACCGTCAAGCGCTGGACCAGCTAACGCTCTTTAGGTGCCCCACCCAGAGAGGGAAATGTCTCCTTCATTACATCGTGCCTAAGTCCAATCAATCCAAAACTCAAATCAACTCTGCACTTCTTATATCTTTGTAAGTGGTTTGGCAGTGACTCTCATTTGAAATAAATCTTCAGTTTTGACACAGTTCAGTTTTGGTCTGCCAGACAACCGCCCAGGGAATATAATTTTGTGACAACCTGCAGTTGAGAAACATCAACAGTAGCCCTACTGGACACTTTTTTTGTCCATGGAGAGTATCAATTTAATAACTCCCTAAGTTACATAGGCCGAAGTGTCCCGTAGGTCTTTGCGGAGATTCAAAAAGTAAACCCAAATCATCTGTGTCTCGGGAAGCTTTTCAAAGCTTCACATTTCTTTCCCTGGCTGTTGGGATTATAGCTTTATGGTGGTGTCATGTTACAAGCTTCTCGTGTTCCTCGAAAGCAGCACTCTTTCCAAATCAAGTAATCAGCTGCAGCAGTCTTTGTTTGGAAGATTCCTTGTTCTTGCAATCGATTACAAATGTTCATTTAGTGACAGGGTTTCCATGCACATCTTTTACACATAAAAGACATCAATGTCATGCCCCTTTCTCCATTGTGGCAGTTCATATGGGCGATATGGCCAATAGGTCAATTGATCTGCCTAATTTGGTATTTTCAACAAAAAGCTTGTGGAATGACTTCCCCTACTGAGTAATGACATGAATAGGGTTTGAACTGAATAAATGGCAAACTGTCAACCAATCATGTGCAGAGCTGAGTTGAATGAGGTAACCCAGTCAGCAATAATGATTCAGCAAACACTTTGCTTGTTTCCTGCATTGTCTTGACCCTGATCAATGTATTGCCAGCACCTGCCCATTTCACAGTGAATGTACAGTTTTAAGAGATCAATTCCATTTCAAGAAGCGCAACCTGCCCATTTCACAGTGAATGTACAGTTTTAAGAGATCAATTCCATTTCAAGAAGCGCAACCATAAAGGAAACATTCACCAACATTAAAGCCAGACGGTGGGGTTGTATGGAAAGTCATATGAGCATTTATTCAATATCCTTGCTATCCCGCTTGACGTCCATCAGAATGATTCAGGCACATGAAACGGAATGTTACCAGAAACATTTTTTCCACTACTGTCTTCAATTACTGTACTTTATGATATTTCTGAACACTAGTAGGACAACTTTGGCATACAGTTGTAGGACAACTACATGTTACCAGGCAAAAACAATTAGTAGGCATTTTGGGGCTACTAGTAAGGTCAAGGAAGCTACTATTTTGTTACATATGCCCACTAGTTGGACCAAGTTGTCTTATTGCTACACTGTAGTTTACAAGTAAGTATTAAATGCATACTTGTGTGCCACTAGTAGTAGCAGTTGCGGTAAATACATTTCCAGCGAGGCACAGTTGTTTGACTGGTGTGCCCTAGTCTTTCTGCTAGCGCATTGAATTTTCTTACTATTACTACGACTACAAATCTAGCCAATATATGCTGAAACTATTGTTTGAAACTATTGTTTGCGCATTTATTCACTCTACTTGATATCCATCTACTTGTACGTTCTAGTACGCTTTTTTTCTCACTAGTAGGACAACGATCTGTTACGAGGCAGGTTGACAACTACGTCCTACAAGTACTTCTAGTAACAAGTACTACTAGTTAACATCTCATTCCTACTAGTTGGCCTTTATTTGGGTTTATTATAGCTATATGCAGTAAGGAAACATCTGCCAGCAGGTTTTAGAGACAACATAAATAATATAGAGATTTAAAGTCTGCTAGCCCATTGTGGAGCTCAAATGTCCATTTAAAGTAATAAATCGTACGTGAGGGAAGTGCATCCTGGCGGGGACGGCTGAGTGCTGAGGTAAAAGGAGGTCCCATGGGTGTGGAGAGGGAGCGACTGAGGAATGTGGACTAGTTCTTCTCTTTCATCATCCGCAGCGAGTGAGGAATGTAGGCTCCAGTCAAGAGCTCAGCTTGCCAGCAGACCTGTCGGGTAGGACTTTTTCGCATTGAAGTGGCACTGCTGGGTAGACTGAGAGACTTGCAACTGTTGGGCAAGAACAAAAAGAAACACTGACGCTTATTGAACGAGCTCATCGGTTGTGCACTCTGGTTTGGGGTTTGTGACTCCTCGGGGATAGTGTAATGCTTTTAACTTGGAAAAACACTCAAGGAATCACAAGACATACAATGAAGCCCTGTTTGTCATGGGGGATTCAGAGAGAGCCCACACAAGTGCATGATGACCCTAAAATCCATACTTCACACAGAAAGGCCAAAACTGAGATTCAAACCTAGAAACCCCCTCAGCAAGGCTGTGCTTCTTGCCCTATGCTAATTAAAAACATTCAAACTTCCAAAAAAGTTATAAAAAAAAAATCAGGACATGGAATTATCTTCCACATTCCTAAAATTATTCCTTTCCTCAGAATTCCAAATTTCTCATACAAGAAATTGCTTCTAAATGAAGGAGATGTTCCAAATTCCATATATTCAGCTCATTCAGAACCCCTCGAGGGACTGTTTTCCCACATTCCATCAATTCCTTGCATTCCCCAAAAACGTCCTAATTTCTAGACTGATTCGAACCATTCCAATTTGAAGTCATTCACATTTTACATTTCAAAATGACAGCAATTAAATTAATTCTAATACTTTTCAAGTCAGCTCCAGATTTTCAGCATCCATGCACAAAGTTCGACAGAAATTGTATTCTTTCAATATGAGGAAGATATACACAAAATGCTACCAGACAAAATTGAGATTTCAAATTTATTCGATCAAGTTATTAATATTTGAGTTGGGTATCAAGTGGGAGGAAGTAGGGACAAGGTGGTGGGATGGTGGTGTGGGGGGAGCCATACTAGGAGGAACTCAGGAGCTATGTGAGGGTTTTAGATTTAGGAATCAGTTTTACTACTTCTACAGACGCAAGAAAAAATGCTGCAATCACAGCAACAAAATGGAAGCAAAAATTTAAAACCATAAAACAAATGCAAAAGAAAAAAGAAAAAACAAAGGGCTGTGGAAATCCAAAAGCCATGAATTCAAAGACGACGACAAGAAATGATATGATGCAAGTGCACGCCACTCAGGGGAAGTTTTCCAGGCCACTAGGAGACACCACAGGACCAGTCCTGTGAGACCAGATCCTCACAATTTTCTGGTCTCACGTTAACAATGTCCATGTGTTTAAAAAGGCATGAAGTAAAACATACCATTTATTTTCTCCAAAAGATGGCCAATTACAGTACCACCTAATTAGGCAACCCCGCTCAAGTCTTTCCAAGAGGATTTGGTCTTACAGGACTGGTCCTGCGGTATCTCCAAGTGGCCTGGAAAACTTCTGCTTAGTGAGGTAAACTAGCATCATTTTTTTCCCCTTGCTGTTGTTTTGGAGTTGGTATGTTTTGGATTTCTACAGCATTATTATTACTATTATCGTTATTATTATGATGATTATTATTAGTTTTGTGTTGTGTAATATTTGTTTCCACTTTGTTGCTGTACTTGCAGCATTTCTTTCTTTTATTTGTGTGTGTGTGTGTTTTGTTTTTATTCATTTATGTGTTTATGTTTTTTGTTTGCATCATTCCTGTGTTTGCAGTGTTTGGCCGTTTGCAGCATTTCTTACTTGCAGCGTTTTTGTTTTGCAGTTGTTTTGTGTGCGGCCCGGTGGTCGAGTAGTGAGCGCGTCGACCTCACAGTGCAGAGGTCGTGAGTTCGATCCGGATCCGGCCTTCCTGTGTGGAGTTTGCATGTTCTCCCCGGACCTGCGTGGTTTTTCTCCGAGTACTCCGGTTTCCTCCCACATTCCAAAAACATGCATGGCAGGCTCATTGAACACTCAAAATTGTCCCAAGGTGTGAGTTTGAGCGCAGATGGTTGTTCGTCTCTGTGTGCCCTGCGATTGGCTGGCAACCGGTTCAAGATGTCCCCCGCCTACTGCCCGAAGACAACTGGGATAGGATTCAGTACACCCGCGCCCCTTGTGAGGAGAAAGCGGATCGGAAAATGGATGGATGGATGGATGGATAGATGGATGTTTGTTAGTGTGCACCATACCCATACTTGCAGCGTTTAGCCTTTTGCAGCATTCCTTATTTGCAGCATATTTTTTTCTTCTTTTTTGCAGTTGTTTTTAATCTTTTTTAGTCTGAGTTTGTTTTTTGAAACCTTTTTGTTTGTTTGTTTTTTTGTTCGCGCAAGCACGGTGACCGACTGATTATCAGGTGCTCCTCACAGTGCAGAGGTTGGGGGTTCGATTCCGACCCCAGCTGCACTGTCTGGAGTTTGCATATTCTCCCCATGCCTGCGTGGGTTTTCTCAGGTACACTCATTCCAGAAAACATACACCATAGGTTGATTGATTGACCGTTCTTGTCCCTAAATGTCATTGTGAGTACGAATGGTTCTCAATGTGCCCTGCGATTGGCTGGCAACCGGTTCAGGGTGTCCCCCGCCTACTGCTTGAAGACAGCTGGGATCGGCTACAGCACGCCCGCGCCCCTCGAGAGATAAACAGATTAGAAAATGGATGGATGGATGTTTGCATTCCCAGACGTCCCAGACGTTTGCAGACGTCGGCCGTTTGCAGCGCATTTTCCCATGTCACCGTAGGGAATTAACCCAATTAATCTAACAATATATCAGTGGCGCTTCACCTCTTTATAATTCAATATGTATCATTCTGCCAGCTGTGAGTAACCTTTCCTCAGCCCCGCTTGAGCACGTTAAGGAGAAACAGTACCGTATAGAAAATGGATGAACTGTCTCAGGCCTTGCACACTCAGTTAAATGTGGATTTAGCGACCTCGCGTGTCTCTTCTCTGCCGTTGCATTTAGGATTTCGACGTCATTGTGCGACGGAAGTTGTTCGACGTCAAACCTTATTCTGGCTGATTCATGGTCGCCAGTCTGGAAGATTCACGTCGGTGTGTTAAAACAGCCTCCCGAAGCTAGAAAGCAAAAAAAACGGTAAGCATATGTAGGTCACACATACAGTCATTTGTATGATTTTATATATATGATACTCGGCGAGGTGGACTCATTGTGAATAATTTATTGCTGCCTTTCCTTTGGGAAAATGACACTGTCACTAGGCTAGCATCATGAACATGCTAACAAGACGCTAGCCTCAATTGGAATTTAAACTGGTTCCTTGAATGGGGAGCAATCAAATGGAATACATTGTAACATTTACCAAATCTGCAATGGGACTTCAAGATTCCAAGTATCCCGCGTGGTTGTCCAGAACTTGGTACGGATAGATTAGCCAATTAATAATAAGTAATGATAGCGAACAGTGAATCGCAGAGTGAAAGTTTTCTTCTTTACACAATACAACATTATACATGGATGCATGCTTTCTTTTTTCATCCTGTGAAGGACTTTGACACAGTTGCGATATTCACACAAAACACTGGTACTGTATTAATAATACAGAAACAACCAACCGAGTGCGAAAAATATACATCGAGTATGATTGAGAAGTGGAATGAAAAGAAATTTAAATCTAACTTAAGTAAGAAAATACTTTGATGGGTTTATGTGGTTTGTAAAAAGTAAAATTTAAGTGTGCTGTCGCAATATTTGTACGATTAGTTCAGTGTTTTTTTTTTTTTTTTTTAATATTGCTTATTGTGTCAACATACAGTACATTCGACACTGTAACAATTAAAAGTCATAAAAATAGGTGACAGAATGGCACAGGTAGAAGGAGAGCTCATTTAAGCCTGGCCATTTTTTTCCGTCTGACAATGGTAACACATTTGCTCAAACGGTTTACAATATCCACAAATATAAAATACAAAACAAAAAACAGTAATTGTCAATTAATTGTTATTCAAATAACTACTGACAACATTCAAAAATAGCATTGTGAACAAGTTGAAAGATAAAATTATTCAGATTTCCCAATATATATTTGCTTCATTCCCATATTTCAATCCAACATTAATTCCTTTTACAGCTTTTGAACAGTAAACAAACACCGCTGAAATCATTTTGAGACTCCCGAGTTACAACTGCTTCAGACAACAAAGTGTATTCAGAAAAGTGGTAAAGATTGCACGACTGTCTGTGTCCTCTGTGTTGTGTTGTGTTATTTTTGTTATTTTGACTTCAAAATGGCGCCGCGAGAGTGGCTGCCTTTCCAGCAGCTCCTATACTTTGTTGTTCTACTTCTTCCTTTCATAACTTTGCTGCTGTGAATTGGGAATTTCTCCATTGCGAGACTAATAAAGGTTTTCTTATTCTTATTCTTATTCAAAAAGCTCTGTATGACACGAAGAAGGGATTGTTATTGGTCTAAACATTTTCATAATTGTATAATCATAACACTACAGACATCAGACAGTATTTGCTGTCGAGAATCTTGAAAAGGGGAATCTGGGGATTTGGATGACTAAATTATAAAATGATTAGATAGGAGGTTTTGCTTCATGTTATTTTTTACTTCTGTCATCATCCATAAATAATTTATTTCACTAGTGTTGAGACCTTTAAAATATATATATATATATTCTTGTGGTGCTCTCAAATCATGTAAAATTCAAGCATAATAACATTTTCTGCCATTGTCAACAGATCCTGACATGGACCGTCTCTTGAGACTCGGTGGTGGAATGCCAGGTCTTGGCCAGGTAACAGTCTAAATTGTAATAAAGACAAACTCATCAACACCTTAGAATTTGGAACAAAAGGGAAACAAATATATATTTTTAGATTACATTTTAGTTAAATTACCTGTTTGATTTTTCTTCATCTTGTTTTTGATCAGGGCCCCACAACAGATGCACCAGCTGTGGACACAGCAGAGCAAGTCTATATTTCATCATTGGCACTGCTCAAGGTACACACCAACTACAGTAGTACCTTAACTGCTGAGTTGAATTCATCCTATGATTATACTCATAACTCGGATGCTGTATGTGTGTGTGTGTGTGTGTGTGTGTGTGTGCGTGCGTGCGCGTGCATATATATGTAAAATATGGAT
>CAAKHF010007644.1:0-70301 GCA_901007745.1 Hippocampus kuda
GCGGCCCTAGCCCCCTTCCCTCACGAGTGGCTTCGGTGTGGCCCTGCGGGGGTTGATCAGGTGTCTCTTGGGATCAAGGCTTCGATTCCCGGGCAAATCCGCGGTGATAGGAGCCTCCCGAGGGCCCTTTCGGCGCGCATGATCGGGCATTGTTCGTGCTGGAGGCATGCCTGCGCCTGACTGCCCTTCGGCAGCTGGTCGCTGGGCCGTCTTTGGCGAGCTCGCTTGGTCAGGTTGGTGCGATCCGACTCCAGGCGTGCAGCAGGACCTCTCGGTGCGGCCAGCTCTCGCTCATCGAGATCCAGATGCGGCGTACCGTGACGCGGATTCGAGCTCCGATCTTCAGGAGCCTCAGCCGGATCGTTGTGCACTGTGATCGGGCCATCTCCGTTCCCTCGAGCCCGATTCGGCGGAGTTCGCTCAGGAGCACGTAGGCAAACGAAGAGAAGTACAGCCGGACCTGATTGGCGCGCATTACATGACAGCTCGTCCGATCGGCGAAGAGGCCAAGCTGTTGCTCCTTGATCCGGTTCTCCATGTCCCCTCTCGCACAGTACACCTCCTCGTAGAGCTCCCGGCCTTCGTGCTCGTCTTCTGCCATCGAAGTCACGATGAAGCGGGGATTCGATCCGCGGGCCAGATGCTCGGCCTTTCCGACGACCCGACGCGATCTCGACCAGCTCTCACGCGTCCGATACTCGAAGCTCTTGAAGAGCCGCTCCGCACCCCCTGAGCGTTCATGCTCGAGCCGTACTTGCTCGAGCTCAGAGGAGATCGCCTCGACCAGACGGTCGTTTCTAGCGATTCCAAGCACGAAATCGACCCCGTCCTGCTCCTCGCACCAGGACATCAGCCAGTCTCGACAAAAGCCGGAGTCTGCGCGAATCACGATGCGGGTCTCGGGCCAAGCCGCCCGGATTCTCGGGACGATGCGCTCCAGCTCTTCGAGACTGCCCGCCGCTCCGTCCTGGTTCGCCGTCCGCAGGCGAGCACAGAGCAGGTGGTCGCCTGCGAAGATGTACAGGGGCATGTAGCAGTAGCAGTCGTAGTACCCGTGGAAGAAGCGGCCCTGCTGGCGTCCGTGGATCGGATCATCGGTCGCGTCCAGGTCGAGGACTACCTCCTCAGGAGGGTCGTCATGAGCCTCCAAGAAGAGGTCGACCAGCAGCTTGTCGACAGCGTCGGTGTCGAGCCCGATTCGGCAGTACCGGTCTCCCGCGGCCAGCCCTGGATGCGACAGCTCGAGCCGATGCAGCGTCGCAGGCGCGGCGAGCGATTGCTCCTTCGGCTCGCGCTTGCCCGCAATCGCAGCCAGCAACGGATCCAGCCGCAAGTGCTCGTGGTCATTCACGTCTTCGTAGCCCAGCGCGATCGCCAGCACCCGCTGTGAGACCATCTGATGGACGGTGTGCTCAATGCGATCTGGGCTTCGGTGATCGACGAAACAGGCGCTGAGCCGACGCAGAATTCGACGCCGCTCCTCCAGCCTCCCCAGGAGCAAGACCCCCGCATCCGAGGTGATGTCTCCGCCGTCGAAGCGCGCGGTGAATTCACGGCGCCCAGGGGCCTTGGAACGAAGCTCGACCGGGGTACACTCTGTCATCGCAACCGCCGTGCGTGGATGTAACGAGGGAGGTGAAGTACCCGCGTTATCCCACGAACGGCGGTTCGTTAACAGGGGGCTGGTGAGGAATCCGGGCTAGTTTCTCTCGATTCTGCACAAGGTAATCCGCAAACAGAACAGACCTATGGGAGGCGCCCCAGCCCATATCCCTCAAAACCTGAAACCAAGCGTCGTGGGCCGGATCCGCCACGAAACTCCTCAGGATTTTGGGCTCCCAGGAAAAGCAGATGGACGTGGGACTCGTGGCATCCAACAGGCTCGCATCCAGCGGGCTGATTCCTGTTCGACCGACCCACCACTGGACAGTGGGCAAGTGGGTGTTCCCCACTTCCAGGCCAGGGTGCATTCGGTGGGCAAAGCAACTCGAAGGGTCATCCCGAGTGAACTCCAGACACATCAGTTGGGCCACGAAATCCAGGATGACCGACTCCCGCAAGCGCTTCTGAAACGCAACGCTCCGCTCGGTCAGCCTGCTACGCTGCAAGTCCAGAGGAAGAACCCCATCAGGATCAAACAGACAGATCGAGGGGTGCTTCAGCTCGTACGACTCGTCCTCTAGCTCGACGTCATTGAACTCCCTCAGCTCGGGGGAGTCCGAGATGAAGACCCCATTGCAGAGCAGGGCCGGAGTCTCGTTGAAGGCCCAATACACCTCCAGCGGGCCGGTGTCTTGGAGTTTTCGCCAATGGGACGGATCAGCCAAGTCTGCGACGGAGATCGAGTGCTTGGAATCAACCTCCCGGCGCTGGGTTCCCCACAGGCGCCGAACCGTCGGCTCAGCGAGACAATACCAGTCAGCCTCGGCCGGGACGCTCAACGTCTCGGCTCCCGACAGGATGTCGTCCCAGGCGAGTATGGGTACCTGAATACGGATCCGAGTGCCCACCGGGAGGCTGTCGTCACAGTGCAGCTCGATCGGATCCGGGGACAGGGACGTCTCGAATCGATAGCCGGTGTCGTGCAGGGCGTGCCGTGTCTCCACTTGCAGCCGCTCACCCAAAAGGAACGCCGCCAGGGCCCCGACGCCGAAGCGCCCGGAGCGGAGCACGCGGGAGGAGGCCGTGCCGGAGGGGTCCGCCGGATCGACGTCCTCCTCGAACTCGCGCTTCCAGCGGTCGCTGCTGCGGAAAGAAGCACCGGCGGTCAGGAAGTACTGTTGGATCACGCTCTCGTCCATGCCGACGCCACGATCGCTGATCGTGAACCAGGCGAAGCCGTGCTCGTCCGCGTCCTCGAGCCAGATCTCCACGTCCGCCTCCTGCTCGATCCGCCGACACTCCGATAGGGCCGGGTTGCGCCGCGCCATGGACTCGAACTCGCGGACCGCGTCGATGCTGTTCTGCATCAGCTCGCGGACGCCGATGCGGGGCTTGTTGCCGTACAGGGGCCGGATCAACAGCTTCAGGAGGTCCGGCCGCGCGACCCCGAACTCGACTCGCTGGGGCAGGTAGGGCACCGTCGCCGAGAAGGCCGGGAGGTCGTCCAGGTTCGAGCGCACGCGGCGGATGATCAGCCCCAGGTTGCGCAGCAGCCCGTGGGCGCCGTACACCTCCCCCAACACGGCCCAGGACGCGTCGAGCTCGAACTGGATGTCGTCCAGCCACTGGCGCAGGCGCAGGAAGGTCTGGACCGTCTGCGGCCGCCCTTGGATCTCGAGGGACTCGGGATCGTCGTGGGTCTGGGTGATGTTCGTGATCGACCCGTGCACGTCCCACTCCAACTGCGACTTGCGGCTGGGGATGTGCTTGTAGGCGAAGACCAGGGCCGGCGCCCGCTCGGGTTGGATCTGCACCAGGTCGGCCAACCGGACCAGCACCATCAGGTACACCGCGTGGACGTGCTGGTACTCCCGCACGTGGTAGTGCTGCGCGAGGTAATCCAGGGCGGAGCGCACCGGCAGGCCGTGGCTGCGGGCGATCAGGCCCGCGAGATCGCACAGGTCCTCCGACAGACGGTCCGACAGTTTGATGCTGCTCCCGGACGGCCCCGGCACCCCGAACACCGCGAACTCGTGGGCCAGGCGGGTGTGGTGGATCCGCACGAACTCGCCGATCAGACGCCGGTCGTGGTCGGTCAGGTTCGTGTAGCGCTCGAAGGGATCCGTCACCCGCTCGCGCGCGGTCCCGTCCACGTCGCCGAACACCTCCCGGAGCTTGTGGTCGTCCCAACGCCGGGCGGAGAACAGGAAGTCCTCCCAGAGGTCTGGCCAGCGCTCGGTGTCGAACCCGTCGATGTGCTGGTCCCGGGCGTCCCCGTGGATCAGGGTCTCGAACCCGGCCTCGCTCAGGTGCATGGCCGAGTCGTGCAACAGGGTCGACAGGACCAGGAGCGCGGCGTCCTCGGGCGTGAACAGGGGCAGGGCCTCGCGCTGGATCAGGGACGTGGCGGTCGCCAGCACGGAGCTCAGGTGGTCCACGCCGTGGTCGGTGTAGTCCACGAAGAAGGGCAGCTTGCTGTCCGACAGCCACACCGAGAAGCTCGCGACCGCGTCGTCGACCCCCGACCGCAGGCCCCGGTCCCGGGCCAGGAGCTCCTCGAGCAAGCCCGGGAGGACAATGCCGGATCGGCTGGAAGGAATCAGTGCCATGCGTGCTCTCCCTTTGCGGGTTTCCGCTCCGCTCTCCGACACGAAGCGGACCCATCGCGCGCGACGATAGCACGGGAATTCCCCCCCTTGAAGGCGACCGGAGGGGCCGCCCCGCCCCTAGTCCAGGCGGTACAGGCGGAAGAAGTCGTAGGGCCTGCCGTTGGATTGGCGGATCGTCTCGGGACTGCGGTACAGCAGGGTCAGGCCGGAGATGTTCTCGAGGACCGCCTGGTCCTGGGACAGGAACAGCTCGGCGGCGCTGCCGACGGGCAAGGGCGCTCCGGTGGGGAGGCCCGCGGTCCACGGGGACAGGAACCCGAGGGTGTAGCGATCGATCAGCAGGTAGGGCGTCTTGAACTCCGTGCGCACGAGGGCCACGAACTCGGCCGGTGAGCCGTGAAAGAAGGTCGTCAAGAAGGCCTCGGCCTGGCGACGGCTCCGGTCGGTCTCGTACTTGGGTTGCAGGACGATCGGGTTGCCACAGTGGGCGAGCAGTGCCGGTCCGTTCATGAAATCGGCGGAGATCGCCCCCTCCGGCGGCAGCTCCTCGGCGGCCCAGTCCACCAACGCGGCGATCTCCGCCTGGCGGCCCGGGGGCAGGTACCACGCGCCCTGGTAGGTCAGCAGCCAGGGCAACCAACGCCAGGCCTGGAGGCCCGACACCACGAGCACCTGGGCCAAGATGGCGCCCCGGGCGGGGACCCGGGCCACCAGCACCGCCCCCAGGACCGGCAACAGGAGGCCGGGCAGGACCACGACCCGCGACACCAGCCAGGCGGCCGGCAGGGACACGAGGGCCGCGGCGATCAACAGGGCCTCGGGGACCTGAATCCGCCGCCCGTCCGCCAGGTGCGCCCGGGCCCGCGGGCCCCAGCCCCACCAGGCGAGGACGAGACCACCCAGGGCCACGAACAGGCCCCACCCCAGGAAGTGCACGAAGCTCGCCGGCGCCAGGGTTTCGAAGGGTCCCTGCCAGAGCAGGCGGGCGTCGAAGGAGATCTCGCGCGGGTCGCTCGGCGGATTCCCGAGGAAGCGCAACTTGGCCCAGAGCACGTCGAACACGTGGGCGTAGGCCCCCCGGGTTCCGCGCACGGCGCGCAGGGAACCGGCCAGGATGACCACCAGGCCCGCGGCCCCGGCCGCGCAGGCCAGGCGCGTCTCGGGTCGGGCCCCGCGACGCTCCGCCCAGGCGGCCGTGAGGAGTCCGGCTCCGAGCAACACCGGCAGGGAGCCCAGGGTTCCGGCGGCCCACAGGGCGGGCACGACCAGCATCGCCACGACGGGCGCGACGACGATGCAACCCGCGGAGCCGGCCGCGACCGGCGCGCTGCCGAAGCGCAGCAACCAGGCCAGGGGCGCGGCCAACAACACGGCGACGAAGAAGCCGCTGGCGTGCCAGGTCGACAGGGCCAGGGCCAGGGGCAGCCCGGCCAGGCCCCAGGACACGGCCGTGCCCACGCGCGTCGCGCGGGCCAGCAACCAAAGGGCCGCCGACAGGGCCGGGATCGCGAGGTCCTCGCGCACCAGGACGAAGCCGATCGTGCGGTAGTTGGCCGGCAGCAACGCCCACAGCACCGTGGCGAACAGGGCCGGCAACCACGAGGAGGTGCGCCGCCGGGTCAGCTCCCGCGCGAGGCCCCAGACCCCCACGGCCGTGAGGCTCGCGAGCAATCCGAACAGCCACAGGGCCGTTACGTGCAAGGGAGGCTCGATCCCCAGCCGGGCCAACCCGAGCTGGGTCCAGGCCAAGAGGAACTCCTGCCCCACCGTGAACTCCGCGGGGATGTCCGTCGCGAAGGGGTGCTGCACGCGCGGGTCCGCGCGCCAGTCCGCCGGCGTGCCACCCCCGGCCTCCAGGATGCGCTCGGTCAGGTAGAACAGCAGCGCGGGGTCGCTCTTCAGCACCCCCTGGGGCCGCGTGGCGTCGAAGTTCGGATCCGCCAGCGCCCCCTGGACCCGGGCGACGGTCGAGCCCAGGACCACCAGGACCAAGACCCCGAGGGCCCAGAGCCCCGGCCGGGAGCCCCACCGCCGGAAGCTCTCTTGCCGGGTCGGCCGCGGGGATGCGGGGACCGCACTCGTTTCGATCGGTGGCTCGTCGATGACGCCCACGGCGCAGGCCCTCCCCGGATCGGGTGCCCGGACCCCGGATCGGGTGACCGGGCCGATGCGGGGCCGGATGAGGGACTCACCCGGCCCGGCGGGTTACTTCAACTGCTCCCAGAACTCGGCCGGCATGTCGTGGGCGATCTTCAGGGCCCCGTTCGAGCCCCCGTAGATCGGCTCTTCGATCCGCAGGACCTTGCCGGCGCCGAGGGTCTCGTGCATCTGGCGTTCGATGGCCAGGTCCAAGCCCTTGATCATGCTGCCGCCACCGGCGAGCAGCACGCGGTCCTTCAGGCGATCCTGGAACTCGGGGTCGAAGGTCGAGATCAGCTTGCCCAGCCCGTCGACGATCGGCGGGATGATCTGCCGGCAGGCATCGCGGATCTCGGCCGTGATGTTGAACTCCGTCGGCTTGCCGTTGACCGGCAGGTTCACGAGCACCTTCTCCATCTCGTCCGAGACCGAGGAGTGACGCTCCTTGATCTCCTTGATCATCTGGGTGCTGAACTGCGCCTCGGGATGGCTCTTCTTGATGTTCTCCGACAGCGCGTTGTCGACGAAGTCTCCCGCGTACGTGACCGTGATCTGGTCCGCGTCCTCGGGCATCGTGCCGTGCATCCGGCACAGGTCCGTCGTTCCCGCGCCGATGTCGATCACCAACACGTCCTCGAGCCAGTCCAACCCGTAGGCCACCGCGAAGGGCTCGGAGCACAGCATCACCGAATCGACCGTCTCGCGGGCGGCTTCGATGATGGCCTCCTTGTTGTTGATCGAGGCCTGGGCCGGCGCACCGATCACCGCGTAGACCAGCTCGTCCTTGCGGGGCTTCGCCAGGCGGATGATCTCGCCGATCAGGTCGCGCGCCGCGCGGAGGTTGCCATCCGCGGACTTGTCGTCCTTCCCGGAGTCCTTGATGACGCCGTGCTGCAACGGGCGGTAGAAGTCCAGGGACAGCCGGTGCTTGACGGCGTCTCCGCCGAACAGCACGTCTCGCTTCAGGAGCTTCCGGGCGACCACGTCCTTGGGGTATCCGACGAACGACGCGACGGTCTCGCGCAGGCCGTTGGATGCGGACACCGACGTCCGGGAGGTACCCAGGTCGATCCCCAAGTAGAGGACGCCCTGGTCCGAATCCTGATTGTTCTCGCTCATGATGATTTGCGCGGGATGACAGGGGCCCGCTCGAGGCCCCCCTTCCTATTCCCCTGCCGAGGGCTTCTCCTGCCCCTGCTTGCGGATGTCGCGGCGCAGGTCCTTGTTGGCCTCGAACAGGATGGTAAGCATTTCCTTCTTCCTCTCGAAACCCTGTTCCTCAGCGTCGAGGCCCTGGACGGAGCGGTAGATGGAAGCGATGCCGGGGTCGATTTCCTTGGCGGCGGCCACGGCGCGGAGGTCCGACTCGGTCTGGTCGAGGACCTCCTTGAGCTTGGTGATGCGGCGCTCGAGCGTGTCCACCTGGCCACGCTGCTCCTGGGCGGCTCGGTCCGCGGCGGTGGAGCGGGCCCGGGCCAAGAGCTCCTGGACGAGCTCGATCACGTTGCGCTCCAGCAGCATGACCTCCTGGGGCCGGCTCTCCAACTCGGAGAACAGCGCGCGGATGCGCTCGTTGGCCTCCTCGTCGGGCACGTCCAAGAGCGGCGCGAAGGCCGGCTCCTCGGCCCGGGCGGGGGGGGCGGCCGGGGGCAGGACCGTGAAGCCGGCGGCGACGTCGGGGATCGCCGCCGGGGGCGCTGCGTCGACGGCCTCCTCTTGCTCGGCCGCCTCGTCCCGGTCGCGCTCCTCGCGCAGGGCCTCGGCCTCCTCCTCGAGCTGGTTCCGCAGGCTCTCGATCAGGTGCGTCGCCGGCTCGCGCCGCACGTACCGGTCGCCACCGGCCCGGATCGCGAACAGCAGCGCGTCGTGGGCCTCGCCGTGGAAATCGTCGAAGGTCAGCACGCGGTCGGGGTCGGAGACCGAGATCCCCACCGACAGGGTGATCCGGATCCGCCGGCCGGTGCTCTCGAACAGGAGCGCCCGCGAGCCCTGCAGGAGGCGCCCGGCGATCTGGCCCGCGGCCCGCTCGGGGGTGTGTGGAAAGGCGGCCAGGATGCGCTCGTCCCGCATACATCCCAGGAAGTCGCTCTCCCGCGTCAGGCCCCGGAGCTGGCCGATCACCGCGTGCAGGATCTCCTCCTTCGACTCGTAGCCGTAGAGGTCGTGGAGGTACTCCAGGCGATCCACCTCCACCAGCATCAGCACCATCGGGTAGCCGTACCGCTGCGCGCGGTCGTACTCGATACGCATCAGGCGCCGGATCTCCGAGGGGCTGAAGAGCCCTTCCTCGGAGTCGCTGAAGTTGGCGGTGGGGAAGCCGGTGGCCATGGCGGGGATCCCGCGCAGACGCCCCGGACGGGTCCGGGCGTCGATCGCGGGCGGGGAGGATACGGTCTGACAGGGGGACGGGGTCCGCGGACCCCAGACTGTTGCCGGGCAGCCCGCGGGGTTCCGGCGGACGAACCGCCGAGGCCCTGGAAATCGCTTCCGGGGCCCCCGGGGGGAGTGTCGGCCAAGAAACCCGCTCCCTTGAGGGACGAACCGGGCTCTGGGACGGAAACACGCCGGGGCAAGCCGTCTACCGTGGGGACGCCACCCGAACCCCTGGCCCCAGCCCGAGGATCTGCCCCGTGAACCGACCGCGACCCCTCCCGCTCCTCCCCCGCCACCGTGCCCTGTTCATCGCCGCCCCGCTGCTCTTGGGGACGGCCCTGACCTCCTGTGCCGGGCCCTCGGCCCCGGCGAGCGCCCTCGAGCTGCGGGCGACCCCGGACTTCGACTTCCGGGCCAGCGTGGCCGCCCCCGAAGCGGCCTGGGACACGGTCCTGGGGGACTCCCCGGAGCGGCACGCCGTCCTGACCCGCGGCGAAGGGGACGTGCAGCCGGAGCCGCACCCCGAGCTCCCGCTGATCGGCCACCTCCTGGGGACCGAAGCGGCGCCCTTCCCCCCCGCGGACCCGGCCGAGGCCCCCGGTCCCGGGCCCCGCATCGACGTGCAGTGCGTCAGTCTGACCCTGGATTTCGAGGAGGCGGCGACCTTCCTCGGCTGGTCGAGCACCACCTCCTGGGCGGCGGTCGTCGATCGCCGGACCATCGAGGAGCGCCTGGCGCGGCTCCGGGAGATCGAGCCGGAGCGGCCCCAGGCGGTCTCCCGGCTGCAACTGGAACCGGACCAGCCGGGCACGCTTATCGAGGTCAATCAGCGGGCCTACGTCCGCGACTTCCAGTTCGAGCAGGCGGCCGGGGCCTTCCTGGCCGACCCCCACATCGGGGTGCTGAGGGACGGGGTTTCGGTGTCCGTCGAGGCCGGTCCGGCCCGGGACGGCGCTGTGCCGCTGACCGTCGATCTGGCCGCGGCCGAGCACCAGGGCCCCTCCCCCGAGGCCGATTTCCGGCTGCCGATGGGAGCGGTCCTGACCCTCCAGCAGCCCCTGATCCTGGCCCAGAACCTGCGGACGGAGTGCTCCCTGGGCCCCGACGAGGCCCTGGTGCTGGTCCTCCTGGGCCGCGAGAACTCCTCGGAACTCTTGTTCACGATCCTCGCGGCCCGTACGTACCCGCAATAAGCCCGCCTCCGCGGGCGCCCCGGACCGCGGGTCCGGGCCCTGCCGCGACGCCCCAGGCGTGTCCGGGGCGGGGCCCCGAACCGGGCCTCGGGCTCGGACGTCGCGGACAGTAGACTTCCGCGCCCGCTTTTCCTGCCGTCGGCCCTCTCGGCGGCCCCAGCTCCACACCCTTCGGTAGCCCCGCCATGCGACTGCGCAACCTCTTCCTGATCGCCTCGCCGCTGCTCCTGCTCTCGGCCGCGGCGGTCGCGCCGACCCTCGCGCCGGCCTTCTTCGCCCCCACGGTCCAGGACTACGAGACCGTCCCCCCCGCCCCGGCCACCGTCCGGGCCAAGCTGGAGGGCCTGGAATTCGACCTGGCCAAGGCGATCCAAGCCGCCGAGGCGGACGGCAAGGGCAAGGCCTTCAACGCGCGCTTCATCAACGAAGGACGCCCGCGCTTCGAGGTCATGCTGTACGGCTCGATGATGCGCCAACGGGTGACCGTCAACGCCGAGACCGGCAAGGTCATGTCCCGCGTCCGCGAAGCCCGCTTCCCCGGCGCCCCGGTGGAAGGCGAGCCCCAGAAGACCGACAGCGGTCTGATGTACTACGACCTGGTCGAAGGCACCGGCGCGATGCCGGCCGGCCCGACCTCGACGGTCACCGTCCACTACGACGGCTGGCTGACCGACGGCACGAAGTTCGACAGCTCCGTCGACCGCGGCCAACCGATCGACTTCCCCCTCAACCGCGTGATCAAGGGTTGGACCGAGGGCGTCGGCTCGATGAAGGTGGGCGGCAAGCGCAAGCTGATCATCCCCTTCGGCCTCGGCTATGGTGAGCGCGGCAACCCGCCGACGATCCCCGCCCGCGCCACGCTGATCTTCGACGTCGAGCTGATCGCCGTCGAAGACTGAGCGGCACGGAACCCGACACGCTTCGGATCCCAGGGCGGGGGCGGCGAGCACCGGTGCTCGCCGCCCCCGCCGTCCTTTCCGCCCCCTGCGCAGCCCCCACTCCCATGGACGAGCCGGCCTGGATCGAGACCGTCGACGAACAACAGGCCCAGGGTCGGCTCGCCGAGCTGTACGCCCAGGCCCTGGATCCCGGGAGCACGCGGGTCGACCACGTGCTGAAGGTGCACTCCCTGCACCCCGCGGGCCTCGCGGCCCACCTGGCCGTGTACCGGGCCTCCATGGCCAGCAGCCCGGGTCTCCGCAAGGTCGAACGCGAGATGGTCGCGGTGGTCGTCAGCCAGGCCAACGGCTGCCACTACTGACTGGCCCACCACCGGCGCGGTCTGCGCCGCTTGCTGCGGGACGACGATCTGGCCCGCCGGATCGAGGAGGACTTCGAGGCCGCCGCCCTCGGCCCGCGCCGCACGGCGATGCTGCGCTACGCCCTCAAGCTCACCCGGCGCCCCGCGGAGATGGAGCGCGAGGACGTCGACCGCTTGCGCGCAGCCGGTTTCGGGGACGCGGACATCCTGGCCCTGTGCGAGGTGGTGGCCTACTACGCCTACGCGAACCGCATCGCCGACGGTCTGGGCGTGTCCCTGGAGGACTGACGGGGCGCGGTCCGGGGGGACCCGCCCCGCGGTGCTACTCGGAGAGGGTCGCCCGGAAACGCTGGGCGTAGGCCGCGAGCGCATCCAGCTCGCCCGGGGGCGTCAGCCCGCGCCAGCGCCCGCCGTCCTCCCCGTCGCCACCGGCCAGCTCCCGGGCCCGGGCGAGGAGGCGCGCCTGGCGCGGGGACAGGAGCTCGGCGACGGGTCGGTCCCCGTGCACGGCGGCGTTGAGGCGGATGCGCTGCAGGGGCGTCGCCGGCAGGGCGGCCAGCACCGGGTCCCGGCGCAGGTGGAACAGGGCGTCGCGGGCCCCGGCGTCCCCCAGGGCCTCGGCGGGGAGCAGCTCCGCCCGTTCGCCGACGACCTCGGCGGCCAGGGCCACGGACGCGGGGTCCGCGGCGAACACGCGCAGGGTGCACTTCAAGTCCTCGGCGCGCTCGACCAGGGCGCGCAGGCCGACGCGGGCGGGGTCGTAGACGACCTCGACCACCTCGCGACCGGCGGCCATGGCCGGCCGCGTCGCGACCACACCGTCGATCGCGCCCAAGCGCGCCTCGCCCTCCCAGAAGCAGGGCATCGCGAACACGACCACCGCGCGCTCGCCGGAGACTTCGTCACGCAGCAGCCGCAGCCACGCCGGAACCTCCCGCTCGGCCGCCTCGAGGGCATGGACCAACCGGGGGACGTAGTCGGCGAAGGACCAGACGCGGTCCTTGCGCTCGAGCACCTCGCGCCCGTCGCCCCCGAAGAAGCGCACGACCGGATTGTTCCAGGAGGGCTCGTCGTAGCGCTTCAGCAGACGCGCTTCTTCGCCGTCGACGTTGTTCCGCACCGCCAGGGGGTGGAACAGGTCTTCCGCGGCTTCGACGAGCAAGGGATGAGAGAGCGGCCCACGGCCGAACTTCACACAGGTGCTTCACCCGGGGACTTCTTGAAACAGCAACAAGACCGGCTTGCCGTCGGCCCGTGCGGCCGCGAACGCCCCGTCGTGGTCCCGGGACCAGCGCACCGCCCCGAACTCCCGGGCTTGGGAGACCTCCTCCTGGAGCGCAGCGTCCGCTTCGGAGTCATCGGGGAGCACCGTCTCACGTCCTTCCCGCATGTCGGTGATCAGGATGCAGGAGGTCAGGGACGGGACGAGAAGGCAGGCGCCGAGGGCGCGGAGGAGTCGGGTGTTCACCCCCGCATCCTAGTGTCCTGATCCGAAGGCGCGCCAGCGGATCGGGGCACCTCGTACAACCGGCGAACCCCAGGTCGCGGACCCTAGCGTCCCTGATAGGCGGGCTTGCGCTTCTCCGCGAAGGCCGCCAGGGCCTCGAGGCGGTCCTGGGTCCCCAGGACACGCTCGTAACAGCGGGCCTCGTGCTCGAGCCCCTCGGCCTGGGGCATTTCGACACCCCGGTCGACGGCGTCCTTGGCCGCCCGCACCGCGATCGGTCCGTTGGCGGCGATCGCGTCGGCGAGCTCCTGCGCGGTCTCGCGCAGGCGACCCTCGGGGGCGACGCGGTTCAGGAGGCCGATGCGTTCGCCTTCGGTCGCATCCAAGCGTCGCGCGGTCAAGATCAGGTCTTTCGCCCGCGACTTGCCGATCAACCGCGGGAGCCGCTGGGTGCCGCCGGCGCCGGGGATGATCGCCAGGGACACCTCGGTCAGACCGACCTGCGCGTGGGGTGCCGCGACCCGCAGGTCACAGGCCAGGGCCAACTCGGTCCCCCCTCCGAACGCGAAGCCGTTGATGACCGCGACCGTCGGTTGGGGCAGGGCCTCGACGTCGTCCATCAGGGCGCGAATGTTGCGCACGAAGTGCGGTACGCGCTCGTCGGGCATCGTCTTGCGCTCCTTCAGATCGGCGCCGGCACAGAAGGCCTTCTCCCCCGCCCCGGTGATCAGGATGCAGCGGATCGAGAGGTCCGCGCGCAGCTCCTCGAGCAGGGTGCGGAAGCGCCGCAGGGTCGGGAACGACAGGCAGTTCAGGACGTCCGGCCGAGCGATCGTCAGCCACACGAGGTCGCCTTCGCGCTCGACCGTGACGAGCTCGGGGACGTCCGGTACGTCGACGGGGAACTGCTCGCTGACCTGGCTCATGGCTGTGGGGGCACCGTTCTCGAGGACCCGCTCGCATCGGCTTCCGTGCGGGGCGCGAGAGCCTACACCCTGCCCGGGGCGATCGCCCGGAGCAGGGGCCGAAACCGCCCCGGCCCGTCCGGAGCGCCGTAGAATCCGGAGGTCACCTCTCGGATGCGCTCGTCCGGGAAGGACCCTCGCCGCTCGCTCCACCTCCCCCCTTGCCATGTTCCAGCCCACGCGTCCCAGCGGGATCCTCCCCTTCGCCTGCGCGACCCTCGCGGGCATCTCTGCCGCCCACCCCCAGGCCCTCGAATGGGAGCCCGCCGCACGCGTGGGGACCGTGCGGTTCGAACCCACGACCCTGCACCTGGGGGACATCGACGGGGATGGACTCCAGGACGTGATCGCCGGACTCTCGAGCCTCGGTGTCGGCTCGGTGAGCTGGTTCCGCAACCCCGGGGACCGCAGCGATGACTGGGTCAGGACCACCATCGGAACCGCGGCCCTGCTCCGGGTGCGTTGTGGAGACCTCGACGGGGACGGCAGCCTGGACGTGGTCGGCACCCAGGGCCTGAGCTTGATCGCGCAGCGCAATGACCTGGGGGACGGCAGCACCTGGAGCGCGATCACCGTGGGGACCCTGCTGCCGGCCTTCGGCGAGGAGCTGGACCTCGTGGACATGGACGGGGACGGCGACCTCGACATCCTGCTCAGCGTATTCATCCCGGCGGGGATCACCTGGTACGAGAACCAGGCCGGAGACGGCACCCTCTGGAATCGGCGCGACCTGCCCCTCCCCCACCCGAGCGTGGGCCCCAGCTCCGCGGCCGACTTCGATGGCGACGGCGATACGGACGTCGCCTTCTCGAGCGACGACCTCGTGGGCTGGTTCGAGAACCTGGACGGGACCGGGTTGAACTGGCTCGAACACACGATTCTGTCCGGGGGCAGCGACAAAACCGTGCTGCGCGCCACGGCGACCAGCGTGGGCGGCCCGGTGGATCTGGTCATCGATGCGGGGACCGACGGGCTCGAGCTCTTGCGGAACACCGCCGGGGACGGACTGGTCTGGACGCGCGTGCCGCTGCTCCCCCCGGGGTCGGTCAAGGCCGTGTACGCCCTCGACGTGGGCGCTGACGGGGACCGGGACCTGTTCGTCCTGGACACCGTCGCCGACACCCTGGATTGGCTCGAGAACCTCGGCCTCGGAGGGGGCGAATTCCTGGCGGATCGGGCGCTCCAGGGTCTGGGCGGATTCCTGGCCCCGCAGGACGTCGCCATCGGGCAGGTCTACGCCGATGCGCCCCTCGCAGCGGTCACCTACGACGACAGCGACGCGAGCGTCCGCGTGTCCGTAGCCCGTCCGGCCAACCGCTTCTTCGAAGCCGGCCCGGGGGCGACGATCGACTTCGAGGCGGGCGGACCGCCGACGCTGCTCGATTTGGCAGACCTCGACGGCGACGGGGACGTCGATGCCCTGGCCGCGTTCCCGACCCTGGCTCGTATCGACTGGTGGGAGAACGACGGACAGGGGGGCGGGTGGACCGAACGCCGGCTCGCGGACGTGACCGGAGCCCAGGCCATGGCCACCGGAGACCTCGACGGGGACGGGGACTCCGACCTCTTGGCGGCCACGTCCACGGCCGTGGACTGGTACGCGAACACCGGGCTGTTCGACACGGCCTGGAGCGGCACTCCGATCGACGCGCTGGCGACGCCCGCGTCCCTCGGAATCGCGGACCTGGACGGAGACGGCGACCGGGACGCGCTGGTCGCGACCGAGGGGGAGGACGCCCTGGGCTGGTACGAGAACAGCCTGGGGGACGGCTCCCTGTGGCAACCCCGCCTGGTGGACGCTGCGGCTCCGGGGGCGAGCTGGATCTCCGCCGCGGACCTGGACGGGGACGGGGACCCCGACGTCCTGGGGGCCGATGCGCAGCTCGACTCCCTGGCCTGGTACGCCAACACGACCGGCCTCGGCACCACCTGGGCTCCGGACGTCCTGGCGACGGACATCGCTGTGGCCAGCCACCTGTTGGCCGGGGATCTCGACCGCGATGGAGACCTGGACCTGATCGGTGCCGGCACCCTCCACGGAGGCCTCGCGCTGTTCGAGAACCGCACCGGCGCAGGGGACGACTGGGTCCGCAGCGACGTCACCCTGCCCGCCGGGGTCCTGCGGGACCTGCGGGTCGCCGACCTGGACCGGGACGGGGACGTGGACCTGTTGGCGGGCCAGACCTCGGGCGCCCTCTGGCTCGAGAACCACCCCGGGGGCTGGCTGACGCGCCCCCTCGGCAGCGGGGCGACCGAGGGGATCGCGGGCGCGGACCTGACCGGGGACCAGCACGTCGACCTGGTCGCCATCGAAGCCGGCGGCACGACGCTCCTCTGGCCGAACGACGCGGACCTCCTGCGCTACGGGGGGCCGACGAACCCGGTGGGCAGCCTGGTCTTCGAGACCGGGACGACCCGCGTCGGCGACGGATTCCTGCTCGGGATCGACAACCCCCTGGGCACCCAGGGGCCGGGCTCGGCCTCGTTCCTGGCCCTGTCCCTGGCGCCGGCCCCGGGCTTTCCGGCGGGACTCGCGCTCCCCGGCACGGGCATGGCCGGGCCCGGCGCACCTGGGGAACTCCTGGTCGACCTGACCCCGGGCCTGCTGCTCGACCCGCTGATCGCCGGACCGGCCTGGGACGGGGCCGAGCCGGCCCGCGCTTTGGTGTCCATCCCCGCGGACGCCAGCCTGGTCGGTGCGACGGTCTACGCGCAGGGGGCGCTGATCGATCCCCTGGCGACCTTCGGGGTCCGCCTCGGGCTGACGCGGGGCGTGCGGGCGGTGCTACGGGCGAGCCTGTAGGCCGGAGCCTCCGCTCCCGTCGCCGTCCCTCAGGACCGCGCGGCCCCGAGGAGCTCGACGGTCGCGTCCACGATGCGGGCCGGGGCGATCGAGCGCATGCAACGCCGCTCCTCCGCGCCGCCCAGGGGGCAGCGCTCCTGGTGGCACGGTCCGCAGGACACCTCTTCGCGCAGGCGTCGCTCGCCCTCCAGGAGCTCGGCGGTGTGGCGCGGATCGGTCGGCCCCTGCAGCACGACCCGTGGCGTGCGGTGGGCCCGCAGGATGTGCAGGGGCCCCGCGTCCGCGGTCCAGGCCAGGCGGGCCCGGGCGCACAGCTCGGAGAGCTGCCCGAGATCCGGTACCGCGGCGTGGACCGGCAGCGGGCTGTCCTGCGCGGCGCGGACGACCGCCGCGACGGCTTCCTCTTCCCCGGGCCCGCCGACCACCAGGGCGGGTAAGGTCCAAGGGGCCTCGACCAGGGCGGCGCCGAACAGCTCCGGGGGCACGCCCTTCGCGCTTCCGGGGCGACTGCCGGCGTTGACCAGCAGGAAGTCCCGGTCCCGCAGGGGCGCGAGGTCCGCGCTGGCCGGCCAGGTTCCCGGACCGACCCGGGGCCACGGATCGCGCACCTCGGCGCCGACCAGACCGACGAGCTCGGCGCAGGCACCCCCGAAGGGTCGCGGGAGATAGCGCGGGTAGCGCCCCCGAAGGCCCAGGCCGAGGGGCTTGCCCCCCCCTTCCCGGGGGGGTCGGATCCCGTCGGTCAACAGGAGTCCGCGGCCGTCCCGGACCCAGCCCAGACGGCGTGGGATGCCGGCCCGGCGGGCGGTCCAGGCGCTGCGGAACGAGTTCGCGAACAGGACCGCCAGGTCGTGCCCGCGCCAGTCCCCCGGACGCTCCCCACCCCGACCCGCGTGGGGAATCCGACGCGCGTTCGGATAGAGGCCGTCGAGGATCGGCAAGAGGGGTGCCGGCGCAGCCAGGCTCAGGCCGGTGCCGGTGGGGTCACCCAGGCGCTCGGCCAGGGCCCGCAGGGCCGGCTCGGCGGCGACCAGGTCGCCCAACCACGAGGGCAGGCGCACGAGAACCCGGGTACCGGGTTCCAAGGGCGGCCCCGGCTTCAACATCGGGAGGCCTCGGAGACTCCGACCCCGGGGGCGCGGAGCAGCTCCCGCGCGGCCGCGACGACGCGCTCGACGGACAGTCCGCCCATGCAAGCGTGGTGGCCGAGGGGGCAGGTCCGCTGGGCACAGGGTGAACAGGACAGGTCCTCCCGGCGCACGACCCGGCAGCGTTCGAGGGAGCTGGCCGTGAGCTGCGGAGAGTTCGGACCCATCACGGTCACGCAGGGGACCCCGAAGGCCGCCGCGTACCAGCGCGGCCCCGAGTCTCCGACCAGGACGAGGGCCGCGCCCTCGATCACCGCCTTCAGGGTGCGCAGGTCGCGGCGCGTGTCCGCGAGGCTGACCACGGGATGGCGGCAGCCGGCCAGGACCGCCGCCATCTGCCGCTCTTCGCCGGGGCCACCCCCCACGACCCCGACCAGGCCGTGCTCCTCGTACAGGGCGTCCAACGCCCCGGCGAAGCGCTCGGGGGGCCACAGCTTGGCGGCGCCGAAGGCCGCGGACGGAGCACAAAAGGCGTAGGGAGTCCCGGGGGGCAGGCCCGCCGCGGTCAGCTCGCGACGCACCTCCGCGCGGAGCTCGGCGGTCAGGTCGAGGTGCGGACGCAGGGACGGGACCTGGATCCCCAGGAGGCCCGCGACGTCGCGGTGCAGGTGCTGGGTCGGGATCGGCGCCCGCCGCCCCCAACGCCGGGGAACGCGCACGCGATGGGTCAGCAGGAACCCGCGACCCGCCAGGGCCGCCCCGGCGCGGACGGGGATCCCCGCACGACGCGCACGCAGGGCCGCCCCGAAGGAGTTGCTGAGCAGCAGGGCCGCGTCCGCACCGGCGGCCCCCAGAAGCGCGGCCTCGTCCGCACCCCGGGGCAACTCCAGGAGGTGCGCTGCGGCCGGACCGTCCGCGAGGATGCCGGTCAGGTGCGCCCGCAGCGCGATGGTCACCCGCCCGAAGCGACGGTCCGCCAGGGCGGCCTCGAGGACCGGCGTCGCCATGACGAGATCGCCGACCCAGTTGGGCGCGCGGATCAGCAGGTGGGTCATGTCTGTCGGCCCCCGTGCCCGTCGGCGGGGTCGTGGCCCACGGCCGCGTCCAGGCGGGCCTGGAGCGCTCCCGAGGCGTCTCCGGAACGGGGCGCATGGCGGGCCATGCGACGGGCCTTGGCCTGGATGACCCGCGACCAGCGCCGCAGCTCGCTGCGGTGCCGGACGAGCTCGGGGGTGGCCGCCCGGCGACGCGCGAGCCAGCCGGCGAGGAAGCGCAGCCGGGCCCGGGGTGGAACGCTGCCGGGGGTGGAGCTGTACAGGGCGGCCAAGTCCTTCACGAACCAACGTTCACGGGGCGCGTCTTCGCGCCGCGCCCGCCCCAGGTCCAACAGGCAAAGACCCCCGTCAGCACACAGCACGACGTGCTCCAGGTAGAGGTCGCGGTGGTACCAGCCCTTCCCATGCAGGCGGGAGACCAGGTCCAACAGGGTCCGACCGAGGGCTTCCCGCTCGCGCGCTCCGGTCTGTCCGAGAACCTGGCGCAGGTTTCGCGAGAAGGGCACCCGCTCCATCACGAGGGCGCTGCGCCCTTCCCGGCCCGCCAGGCCCGGATGCCGGCGCGCGGCGTCCTCCTCGACCCAGGCGAGCACGCGCGGTGCCGGCAGTCCGTCCTCGAGGAGCGCCGTCAGGTTCTCGGCCTCCCGGCGCCCCGGGGACCGGGGGGACTCGCCATCCCGCAGGCGCTCGTACCACCAATCCCGCGGCTCCCCGCCCTGGTAGCGCTTGACCACGAGGTCCTGGCGACCGGGCCAGGGGAACGTCTCGCGACCCTGCACGCAGCGCCAGGCCCCGGTCGGCTCGAGCGCGAACAGAGCGTCCAGCAGGGCGCTGGGGCTGGAGGCCTGCGGGTGGATCTCCGCCCTCCACCATCCCCGCGCGCCGGCGTGATCGGGCCCGACGGGCAGACGCGGATCGGTGCCCTCCATGGACGCATTCGACCGCGCCGGACGGCGCCCGGTCAACGGTCCTCGCTCAGCTCCCGCGCCCCGGCCGACCCCGGGGGCCTTCCGGGGGGCGACCGGCGAACTGAACGACCGGCCGCTTTAATTCGCCGAGACGGGCTTACCCTCCACTCACGACAGCGGCACCATGTCCGCAGCGGGGTGGCCTCGACCACCGAAGCCCCCTCGGCCCGTCCGCCCAATTCATCGCCTCCCGACCCTGGCCGGGAGGTCCCCCTTCGGTCGATCCCCCTCGACTCGAGTCCCAGCGACGCCCGGCGCCGCACCTCCCCCACCTCGACGATCGCCCTTCGCGGTCGTCTCGCGAGATGTCGAACGGAATCGCCGTCGCGACGCCGAGCGCAACGCAAGACGAGTTCAATCCCTTCGAGGCCATGGCCGAGCGGTTCGAGCGAGCCGCCGACATCCTCGGCCTCAACGCGGGCGAGCGTGAGGTGTTGCGTACGCCCGATCGCGAACTGACGGTCGCGATCCCGATCCAGATGGACGACGGCTCGGTCCGCGTCTTCAAGGGGTATCGGGTGCAGCACAACTTCCTGCGCGGACCCTGCAAGGGGGGCATCCGCTTCGCGCCGGACGTTCACCTGGACGAGGTCCGGGCCCTGGCGGCCTGGATGACCTGGAAGTGCTCGGTGGTCGGCATCCCGTTCGGCGGTGGCAAGGGGGGCGTGATCTGTGAGCCGCGCGAGCTCTCCAAGCCCGAGCTGGAGCGCATCACGCGCCGCTACACCGCCAGCATCATGGACATCCTGGGGCCGGACCGCGACGTGCCGGCGCCGGACATGAACACGAACGAGCAGACGATGGCGTGGATCATGGACACGTACTCCATGCACGTCCGTCGCACCTCGACCGCGGTGGTCACCGGCAAGCCCCTGTCCCTCGGGGGCAGCCTCGGGCGCCGCGAGGCCACCGGTCGCGGGGTGATGCTCTGTTGCCGCGAAGCCCTGCGCGCCCTGGGCCTGTCCCCCAACGACACGCGCGTCGTCGTCCAGGGGTCCGGCAACGTCGGCGGGATCGGCGCCCTCCTGCTCCACCGCGAGGGCTACAAGGTGATCTCGATCTCCGACATGTTCGGCACGATCCTGAACGAGAAGGGCCTGGACATGCCCGCGGTCATGGCCTGGCTGGAGGAGCACCGCCGGCTGGAGGGCTACGCGGAGGCCGAGCACCTGCCGAACTCCGAGCAGCTGGCCCTGGACTGCGACCTGCTCGTGCCCGCGGCCACCGAGAACCAGATCACGTCGAAGAACGTCGACACCATCAAGGCGCGCCTGATCGTCGAAGGCGCGAACGGCCCGACGACGGCTCCGGCGGACCGCGTGCTGGAGGGGCGCGACGTGATGGTCGTGCCCGACATCCTGGCCAACGCCGGGGGCGTGACGGTCTCCTACTTCGAGTGGGTCCAGGACCGCATGGGCTACTTCTGGACCGAGGACATCGTCAACTCGCGCCTCGAGCAGGTCATGGTCAATTCCTTCAGCGAGGTCCACAAGACCGCCCTGAAGCACGGCGTCTCGCTGCGGACGGCGGCCTACATCCTGTCGATCGAGCGCGTCGTCAGCGTGTACCGCATGCGCGGCATCTTCGCCTAGCCACGCCCCTCCCCGCCCAGCACGCGAGCACGACACGATGTCCGAGGTCGATCAGGTCCTGGAGAGCTACGAGGAGGGCGAAGCCGACGTCCTCCCCAGCACGCCCGAGCTGGACGAGGAATCTCCGTTCGCGACGATGATGAGCCTCTACGACGAGGCCGCCGCGCACATCGGAATCGATCCGTCCAACTACGCGATCCTGCGCAAGCCCGACCGCGAGCTGCGGGTCGCCATCCCGATCCCCCTGGACGGCGGGGGCTGGACGGTGCTGGACGGCTTCCGCGTGCAGCACAACCAGGGGCTGGGCCCGTTCATCGGGCCGATGCGCCTGCAACCCAACCTGCGCCTCGACGACCTGCGCGCCCTCGCGGGCTGGATGACCTGGAAGTGCGCCGTGGTCAACGTGCCCTTCGGAGGCGCGGCCGGCGGGATCCGCATCAACACGCGCCGCCGCTCGGGTGGCGAGGTCGAGCGCGCCGTCCGCCGCTACGCCGCGGACCTGGTCGGTTTGATCGGTCCGGACCAGGACGTGCTCACGCCCGACATCGGCGTGGACGAGAGCGCCATGGCCTGGGTCATGGACACCGTCTCGGCCCACGAGCGCCACACCCAGAACGGCGTCGTCACCGGCAAGCCCATCGGCCTGGGGGGCACGCACCTGTCCAAGGAAGCCGTCGCCCTGGGACTGCGCGTGATCATGCACCTGGCCCTCGCCCGCTACAAGCTGGACAACCAGGACGTGCGCGTCGCGATCCAGGGGGCTGGCGCCGTGGGCGGGAACCTGGCGCGGGTCCTGCACGCCGAAGGGTACAAGGTCATCGCGATCTCGGACCTGCACGGGGGCCTCTACAACGAAGACGGCCTGGACATCCCCGCCGTGCTGTCGTGGCGCAACCAACACAACGGCCTGGACGGCTTCGCCGAGCAGGTTGGCACCGATGCCGAGACGATCACCAACGCCGAGCTCCTGTCCCTGCCCTGCGAGGTGCTCCTGCCCTGCGCGACCGCGAACGCGATCCACTCGCGCAACGCCCGTGAGGTCCGCGCCAAGCTGATCGTCGAGGGAGCCCACGGCCCGGTCTCCGCCCGGGCCGACCGCATCCTGCACGAGATGGACGTCCCGGTGGTCCCCGACATCCTGGCCAACGCCGGGGGCGTCGTGGCGGACTACTTCGAGTGGGTCCAGAACCGCCAGGGCCTCTCCTGGATCGTCCCGGTCGTCCACAAGCGCCTGACGCGCTTCATGACCGAGGCCTGGAACGCCGCCTCCGAAGTGCAGCTCCAGCACGGCGTCCGCATGCGCATGGCCGCCAACATGTTGGCCGTGCAGCGAGTGGCGGAAGCCGACAAGCTGCGCGGCATCTACGCCTGAGACCCGCGGGACGGGCTCAGCGATCGGTCCGGGCCGTAGGGCTCACCGATCCAGTGCGGCGTAGTCCTCGATGGTGATGCCCGGGGGAGGCAAGAAATCGACGAAGTCCGGCAAGATCAGCCGCTTGCCGTCCGCGGGCACGACCTCGAACCCGATGGCGCCGTTCGCCCCGCGCACGGGTTGTCCGCCCGCATCCGGGTTCAGGCGCAGTACCTCGTTGATGTACAGAATCTGGTCGATCGCCGGAGAGTCCGAGATCACCTTGGAGCCGGTGGGGTTGCCGAGGACGGCGCAGACCGGCCCACGGTCCACGTCCGGATCGGTGACCCCGGGAACTTCACGATCCACAGCCCCCTGGGTTTCGCCTGCGCTGCGCTGGATCAGAGAGTCGGTCGAGGTGGAAAGCGCAGCCAGCGCCACGCACGGAATCAGGATCTGTTGGAACAGCATTGCGAAGAGCTCGAGGTGGATTCACGGGTCCTTGCCGCCGACGTGTTCGGCGCTCGAGGGCTATCGAACGGAGCCCGAGGGATGGTTCTGGAATCCACGAATTCCCAGGGCGGGCCTGCGCCACGAACCCGCTGGCGAAGCGAGCGAAAGACAACCCCCGAGGCGGCCCCTGAGCCGCCCCACCGCGTCAGGTGCGGTGGGTCTGGGGGCGGGGCGTGGCCTCTTCTTCTTCCACGTCCGCCGCGGGGGGTCGAATCAGGTCGCGGACGAAGCGGAAGGCGACGAACACCATGATGCAGCCGATGATCGGGCGGCCGACTTCGCGCAGGCCGGGCATGTGGGTCGTGTGCACGCCCAGGCCGGCGCCGACCAAAGCGCCGATCCCGAGGCGCAGGCCGGCGGCCCACTGCACGCGACCGGAGCCGGTGTGCAGGTGCAGGGAGCGCAGGGCGCCGCAGGATCCGGCGGTCAGGCTCGCGGCGCGCGCGCCGGCGAACCCGAGCTGGGGCAGGACCAAGAGCAGGCCCGGGACCATCACCAGGCCCCCACCGATGCCCAACAGGGGCGCCGCGAAGCCCCCGACGAGACCCACCAGGGCCGCCAGCAGGGTCGCGGTCGTCGTCACCTCGACGGATCCCTCGGTGGCCGTCAGGCCCGCGTCGCCGAAGAAGATGCGCGCAGCCGACAGGCTGAGGAACACGACAAAGATCATCCGCAGGGGCCGCACGCGAATGCGTTGGGACACGTAGAACCCGATCCGAGCCCCGACCAACACCCCCCCGATCAGCGGCAGGACCGCGCGCCAGTGGATCTGTGGATCGGGTTGGAGCAGCTCCGTCAGGGTCGCCGAGCTGGCGGTCCCGAACACCAGGACCAGGGAGGTGGCCGCGGCGGTCTTCAGGGGCAGCCGGAAGGCGTACTGCAACAGGGGGGTCGTGAAGAGGCCGCCGCCCACCCCGGCGAGGCTCCCCATGAATCCCACCAGCAGTCCGACCGGCACCAGCCACCAGGGTGCCGGTGCCGCCGGGGCTTCGCCTTCGTCGGTTGCCTCTTTCTCGGCGACTGCGACCCCGGTGCTCATCCCTGGGCAACGCCCCCGGGCGCCGGGTCCTCGCCGCCCAGGGCAGCGACGAGGTCCGTCGTGGAGTGGGACTTGGGGTCGCCGCAGATCGCGATCACGATGCCGAGCTCGCGGTCGACCGCGCGCTCGGGGACCGTGTCGACGGTGTAGTCGGTGCCCTTGGCGTGCACCGCGGGACGCAGGCAGCGCAGGGTCTCTTCGAGGGTGGGCTCGTCGAAGGGCACGACGTGGTCCACGGCCCGCAGGCCCAACAGGAGCTCCGCCCGTTCCTCGAACGGGGCGATCGGCCGCGTCGGTCCCTTGAGCGCCCGCACCGAGCGGTCCGTGTTCACCGCCACCACCAGGAGGTCGCCCCGGGAGCGCGCGTCCTCCAGATACCGGAGGTGTCCCACGTGCAGCAGGTCGAAGCAGCCGTTGGCCAAGACCACCCGCGGCCTGCCGCGGGGATCCGCCGCGCGCAGGGTGGAGAGCTCCCGCGCCAGGGCCTCTCTGGATGCGATCTTCACAGCCCCTGGTTCGCTAGGCGACCGGAGCTGTGACAGCCTGGGGCTGGGGAGCGCCGGGAAGGGCCGAGCGCAACTTCGAGAGGGAGCACACCGCGGTGCCGCTCTCCATCACGACCACGCCGGAGGCCGCATTGGCGAGACGCATCGAGCGCGGGCCCTCGAGACCGGCCGCCAGGCCCAGGGTGTAGGCCGAAGCGGCGGTGTCCCCGGCGCCCGACACGTCCACCACGGACTCCGAACCGGCGGCCCGGATCGACACGCCATGGGGATGCTCGCGCGAGAACAGACCCATCCCGCGGTTCCCCATGGTGACCAGCAGGCTGGCGGGCTCGTGCTGGCCGACGAAGCGTGCGGCGGCCCGCCGCACGCCCTCGAAGTCGGCGACCTCGTCCATCCGCATGTTGGCCGCTTCGGCCAGCTCGGCGAGGTTCGGTGTCATCGCGGTCACCCCGCGGAAGGGCTCGAAGTTCCGCCGCGGATCCAGCACGACGATCGCGCCGGCCTCCTGGATCTCGCGCGCGGCCTGGGCGACGTGCTGGCCGGCCAGGCCGTAGCCGTAGTCGCTGACCAGCAGCGCATCGATCTGCCCCACCAGGCCCCGCAGGCGGGCGGCGATCGAGGCCTGGATCGCCGCGTCCAGGGGTAGGGTCGGCTCGCGGTCGATGCGCAAGACCTGGTGCATCGTGCGGCCCGGTTCGGCCCCCAGCACGCGGGTCTTGGTCGGGGTGACCCACTCGGGCACCGTCTCGACCCCCTCCATGTCGATCTGCTCGGACTCGAGCAGCCGGACGAGCTCGCGTCCGGTGTTGTCCCGCCCGACGGCACCGAGCAGCAGGGTGCGCGCACCGAGGGCCCACAGGTTCCGGGCCACGTTCGCGGCACCCCCGGCGCCGATCTCCTCACCCGTGTGCCGCAGCACCATGACGGGGGCCTCCCGAGACAGACGTGTGGGCCGGCCGAACAGGTAGTGGTCCGCGATCAGGTCGCCGACGACGGCGACCCGCAGGCCTGTAAAATCAGGTACGACGTTGGGCGTGAGCATGCAGGGAGAGAAAGACGGGTAGGACGGAACACCGCAGGGGGTCCCGTCTACGGCCCCTCAGTTTAGTGCAGCGGAGGCACCGCTCCCAGCTTCGACCCCGCCCGGCACGCGGGCCCCGCGTCCGCAGGGTGTCGACGGCGGGAACGGGGCCGCTTTTACGCAGGCATAACAAACCGAATCAGGGGCCCAGCTGGGCCATCTCGGCCTTGGCCGTGTGGTTGGCGGGGTCCAGCCGCAGGAGCTCCTCGTAGGCCACCCGGGCCTCGGGCCGCCGCCCCAGGGCCGCCAGGGCCCGGGCCCGGTCCCACCACAGCCCCGGATGGGCCGGGGCCAGGTCGAACAGGGGCTCCAGGAGCTCCAACCCCTGGGCGAAGCGGCCCCCGGCGAAGGCCCCCAGGGCGAGGCTGCGGTCCCGGGCGAAGCGCGGCCAGTCCAGGTTCACCAGGGCCACCGACCCACGGTCCTGGGCCGGGATGGTCAGCAGGGACTCCACCGGGAAGTCCGGCACGTGGTACGTCAGGACCCCCAGGTCGGTCAGGGCCCGCCCGAGCCGCCCCGGCCATTGGATCCCCCGGGCCAACAGGGTGTCCCGCAGGGCCAGGGGCTCGAAGGGCACCACCGCCAGGTCGTCCGGTCGGGCGAAGGCGTGGGCCAGGTCGTTGCGCTGGTCGCTGATCCGACCGGCGGACCCGAACCGCCGCCGGAGCTCGCGGTCCAGGGCGACGACGCGCAGGAACAGCTGCAAGGGCTCCCGGATGCCGAGCTGCGCCAGGTCCGCCCGTACGCGCTCTTCCTCCTGGAGCCGGAAGGCCATGCGCTCGAAGGGGAAGGGCGTGCGACCGCCGACGAGGATCAGCTCGTTCTCGTAGCCGGTGAACACGAAGGCGTCCGGGAACACCTCCAGGAAGGTCGCGATCGCCAACTCGACCGCCTCCGGGGGCATCTGGTAGGTCGGCAACCACTGGGTCATGCGCCCGGTCGGCGTCAGCCGCTCGAGGCAATCGACGTAGTACTCCCGGGAATAGAGCCGGTACACCCCGGTGTTCATCGGGGGCGGAGGCTCGCTGGTGATCAGGTCGTAGCGCTCGTCCGTCACGGCGATCCAATTGCGACCGTCGGCGTGGATCCAGCGCACCCGCGGATCCTCGTACACGCGATCGTTGGTCTCCGCGAAGGCCGGCGCGGTCGCCATGACCTCCCGCGACAGGTCCACGATGTCCAGGCGTTCGAGGGTGCTGTGCGCGACGATCGAAGCTGCGGTGTTCCCGACCCCGAAGCAGATCAACAGGGCCTTGCGCGGCCGCTCCTGGCCGAGCATCGGGAAGTGCCCCATCAAGCGCATGTAGGTGCGGCTGCGCAGGTTGGTGCCCGACATCGCGTGGCTGTCGAACTGGAGGACCTTGCCCTCCGGCGTGTCGATCACGTAGGTCGTGTGGGCCGCGTCGGCACGCAGGTGGGACACCGGGTAGTGCCCGGCGGGGTTGTCGTCCGCCAGCATCCCCGCGTCGAAGCCACCCGGGACCAGGACCGCCGCGACGCCGGCCGCCGCGACGGCCCCCAGGGGCCGTCCCAGGCCGAGGCTCTGGCCTTCCCGCAGCACGAATAGGAACAGGGTCGCGATCCCGAGCAGCACCGGGGTCAGCTTCAGCGCGTAGAACACGCTGACCTCCGGGGCCAGGTGGGTCGCGATCAGGATCCCGGCACAGAACGCGAGGGTGTTCGAGCCGTAGGCCAACCCGAGGTGACGGCGCTCGGCGTGCAGGCGGTCACAGGCCCAGGGCAACAGGCTGGAGATCAACAGGAACGGTGGGAACACGAAGATCCCCACCAGCAGCCAGACGCGCGACAGGCTGGGCTCGAACACCGCCGCGCGGACGTCGTAGGCGAAGTGCCAAAGCAGGAGCTGGTACCCCAGGGCCAAGAGGTACAGCACCCGCACCCGCCCGAGGCTCCAACCGGGCCAGGCGCGCACCAACCAGCTCCCGAGGAAGATCCCCAGGATGGCCCAGAAGGACACGAAGGACATCGCCGCGTTCCAGATCAGGCCCAGCAGCTCGACGCGCTTGAACGCATCGCCCTCGAGCAGGCCCGCCACCAGGCCCGAGAGCAGGGCCAGGGCGAACAGGACGCCGGCGGTACCCCCACCCCCTTCGGCCTCCTCCTCCGCGGCGGCCGCGCGCGCGCGCTGCTTGCGCTCCTTCGTCGACAGGCCGGAGGCCGGGACCGCGAATCCCTGGAGCCCGGCGCGCCCGCGCAGCAGCGCGAAGAGGCCCAGGCCCACGTTCAGGGCGACCATCCCGAAGAGCGTCAGGTCGTGGCCGATCGACGGCAACAGCAGGAACTCGCAGGAGAGCACGCCCAGGCAGGCCCCCAGGGTGTTCCAGGCGTACAGACCGGAGGGAAAGCGCTCGTCGCCGGGGAAAGCGGAGCACAACAGCGGGTACGTCATGCCCATCAACAGACAGGGCAGGAACACGCAGACCACCGCCACCCCCAGTTGCAGGGCCCGGTAGGCCCAGCCCGCGCGGAAGATCCCGTCGACCTCCACGTACGGGAAGCTGCCGAGCACGTCCGGTGGGATCAGCCCCGCCAGGGGCGTCAGCAGGACGCTGAGGGCGATCGCCACCTCGAGCAACCCGTAGACCTTGAACGGGTCCGACTGCTTGGCCACCCGCCCCAACCGATCCGTGACCCGGCGGGAGATCAGGGCCCCGAGGCCCAGGCCGGCGATGAAGTTGCACAGCACCAGGGCGAAGGTCAGCGTCGTCGACCCGAAGCGGTCGACGTAGATGCGGAACCAGACCACCTGGTAGCCCAGACTCACGAGCCCGGACAGGGCGTAGAGGAGATGGATGGGGCGCGGCATCGGATTCCTGCGGCGGTCTCGGGTTCCGCGGGTCAGCAGACCTCGTCCGCCGCCGCCGCCAGGGCCAGATCGCGCAGGCGGTCGGGGACGGGCTTGGCGGCGGCCGTCGACCATTCGATGCCGGAGTCCTCGGCGAGGAACCAGTCCGAGCGCACGCCCATGAACGCGTTGAAGCGGATCGCGTAGTGCAGCTCGCCCGCGCGGACCGCCGCGGCGGACAGCTCGGCGTCACGCTCGCGCACGCGCGGCTCGAAGGCCTCCCACTGGGTGCGGGTCATCCGCAGGACCTCGTCCGCCAGGGCCCCGTAGCGCTCGGAGGCCGGAGCCGGGCCGTACCGCGCCATCCGCGCGTTGACGAACCAGGGCATGCAGGTGGCCAGCTTCGCGATCAGCAGGTTCTCCTCGTCCCCGAAGTCCAAGCACGAGGAAGCGGTGAAGTCCGTCAGGGTGCCGACCTGTTCTTCGGTCACGTACCCCTTCTCGATCGCGAGGGCGTGGCTCTCCGTCCCCGGGAACGGGAAGAACAGCGACGTACGGAAGCGGCCGATGCGCGTGCGGGCCAAGAGGTCCACGGTGTCCCAGCGCTCCGAGCGGGTTTCGGTCGGCAGACCGACCATCACGAACCCCGAGGTGTGCAGGCCCGCGGCCTCGCCGTTGACCACGGTCTCGAGGATGTCCTCGTCGCTCATGAAGCGCTTGAGGACGTCCCGTCGCACGCGCTCCGAACCGGATTCGATGCCGAGCTTCAGGATGCGGCAACCCCCGGCGAACAGCCCCTCCGCGAGGGTCGGCTCGAGGCGCTTGACGTGGCTGTTGACGACCCACGGGACCTCCAGCTCGGCCTCCGCGTAGGCCCGCGAAAAGGCCAGGGCGTGCTCCGCGTTCATCGTGAACAGGTCGTCGTCCAGGATGAACGTGCCCACCCCTTCGTAGCGCTCGAGCACGAAGCGGATCTCCTCGACCATCTTCGCCGGCGGGCGGTAGCGGAAGAAGCCGATGTCGCTCGTCCCGCGCCCGAGGTCCGCGCGGTACGTGTCGACCACGCGGTGGTTCAGGCAGTACGTGCAGCGGTACGGACAACCGCGGCTGGTCATCAGACCGAACCAACCGTGCTTTTGGTCGAGGATGCGCTGGGTATCGAAGAGCTCGTAGTCCGGGATCGGCAGGGCCGCGAAGTCCGGGAACTCGCCGACCGGGTTGCGCCGGAACAGGGCCCGCGCGCGGTCCAACTCCAACGGGACCGGGCTCCCCGGACGCCGCCAGCAGGTGTCCGCCTCGGCGGGCCGAACGCCCCCCTTCCAGGACAGGAAGTTGGACACGTCGTCGCGCGCCTCGCCACGGTCCCGCGCGTCGACCAACTCCAACAGGGCGTCCTCGCACTCCCCCACACCGACGTGGTCCCAGACCCCGTCCGCCATGACCTCCTCGGGCACCATCGTGGGGTGGATGCCCCCGACCACCAGGGGCGGCAGCGCGACCCCGTCCTCGGCCGCCCGGCGGCGCAGGAACGTGGCGATGCGCAGGGCCTCGCCGTACTGCATCGTCAGACAGGAGAAGCCCACCAACCCCGCGCCCCAGCCGAAGATGCGCGCGAAGATCTCCTCGTCGGTCGGCACCGGCGGGAGGTTCTCGTTGAGGTTCACCAGCTCGGTCTCGTGCCCGGCGGCCTTCAACGTCGCCGACAGGCTCGCCAACCCGTGATTGAACCCCATCTGGGTGTACAGATTGGGGTAGACGAAGAGGACGCGCATCGGGAGGGGGCTCCGGTCGGGATGCGAGGCGAGACCCGCCGCGCGGGCTTCAGACTACCCAGCCGGGGGGGGGATGCAACGGAAGGAACCCGACCCCTCAGCCCCGCAGGCTCGCGAGGGGCGAGACCGCGAGGGCCCGCAGGTTGGCCGCCAGGCCGGCGAGGGCGGCCAGGGCGGCGCTGGTCAGGATCGGGATCGGCAGGGCCCACAGGGGCAGGGCCGCGCGCAGGTCCAGCACCTCGACCAGGAACAGGCGCGCCAAGAGGAACGCCCCCAGCCCCCCGCAGACCCCTGCCACGAGGCCCTGGAGCCCGTACTCGACCGCGAAGAGCACGGCCACCCGCAGCCGGGTCAAACCCAGGGCCTTCCACAGGGCGGCCTCCCGGGCGCGGGTGAGCGAGGCGGCCGCGGCGGCTCCGAACAAGAGGACGATCCCCACCAGGACCGTCGCCCCCCCGAGCAGGCGCACCCCGAGGGCGAAGCGGCCCATCAGGGCGGCCAGCTTCTCCAGGATCGGTCGCACGCGCAGCACGGTCACGTTGGGGTGCGTCGCGCTCAGGCCGTTCTGCAGGCGCTCCTCCGCCGCCGCCTCCAGGCGGGCGACAGCGATCCGGAAGTGCGGCGCGTCGTCGAACAGCCCCGGCTCGGCCACGAGGAAGAAGTTGATGCCGAAGCTCTCCCACTCGACGCTGCGCAGGCTGGTCACGAGCAGTTCGAAGGGCACCCCCTGCACGTCGAACCCCAGGGTCGAGCCGACCCCGACCCCGAGGTCCGCGGCGAAGTCCTCCTCCAGGGAGAGCTCCCAGCGGTCCGGGTCGCTCCACAGGGAGCCCGCGACGATCACGTTGTCCTCCGGCAGGCGCTCCATCCAGGTCAGGCGCTGCTCGCGGGTCAGCTCCCAGGGACGCCGACCCTCCTCGTCGCGGTGCTCGCGCGCGCGGTCGGCCACGGGTTGACCGTCGATCGTACGCAGGCGACCCATCAGCACCGGGACCGAGCTGATGCCCTCCGCCCCCTCGACCTCCAGGTCCCCGCGGACCGCGTCCCACTGGTCCGGTTGGATGTCGACCAGGAACACGCTGGGCGCCTGCTCGGGCAGGGCACCCCCCAACTCCTCTTCCAAGCGCATCTCCACCAGGGCCATCGACGCGACGACGAGCACGCCCAGGCCCAGGGCGACCACGCCCCCCACCGTGCCCGCCCCCGGCCGCGCGAGGCCGGCCAGGCCGGCGCGCAACAGGGGGTTCCAGCGTCCATGGGGCACGCGGGCCACCGCCCACATCGAGAACCGCGCGCCGGCCCACAGGGCCAGGGCGACGACGGCCACCCCGGCGGTGAAGGCCAAGGCCCAGCTCCAGCGGCCCCCCTGGGCGCGGGCGGCGATCAACACGCTGGCCCCCAGGGCCAGCAGGGCACCGATGCGGATCCAGCGCGGCGCCGGCAGGGGTTCGACCTCGGCCCGCAGCACGCGCGCCGGGGGCACGCGCCAGATGGCGGTCAGCGGAGTCAGGGCGAAGAACAGCGCCACCGCGACCCCCAACAGGATCCCGCGCAGGACCGCCGCCGTTTGGAACAACGGGACCAGCTCCGGGGCGAGCAGGTCGGGGGCCAGGCGCGTCGCGAGCAGGGGCACCGCGGAGCCCGCGAAGGCCCCGGCGAGGCTGCCGATCAGCGCGACGCACAGGACCTGCAACAGGTACAGCCGCAGGACCTCCACCGGGCGCAGGCCGATGGCCCGCAGGATGGCGACGGCCTGGATGCGCGTCGCCAACCAGGCGCGGACGACCTGGGCCACCCCCACGCCCCCCAACAGGAGCGACAGGAGGGCCACCAGGCCGAGGAACCGGCCGAAGCGCTCCAGGCCGGCCCGCACGGCCGGCTGTGCCTCGTCGTGGGTCTCGATGCGCAGGTAGTCCGCATCCGGCAGGGTCGCCCGCAGGTCCTCGCGGTACGCGGCCAGGCGCGCGGGGTCCGTGTCCCCTTCCACGCGCAAGAGGGTGCGGTAGCGCACCCGGTTCCCGACCCCGAGCAGCCGCGTGCGGTCGAGACCGGCCCGGGACACGAACACCCGCGGTCCGAGGACCAGGGAGAAGTCGAGGCGATCCGGCTCGTCGCGGACCTCCGCCAGGATCGTGAACTCGGCCCCCCCCAGGCGCACGGCGTCGCCGCGCTCCAACCCCAGGGTGGAGAGCAGCTCGGGCGCGACGGCGACCCCCGCGTCCCCCAGGGCCTCGTCGAGGGTGCGCGCGCTGAGGTCCAGGCCCTCCAGCTCGAGGGTGCCGTAGAGCGGATAGGGACCCTCGACGACCTTCAGCTCCGCCAGGGTCGAGGCTTCGCTCGCGCCGCCTGCGTCCCCGGCGGAGGCCATGGTCGCGAGCTCGCGCACCTCGGCGCGGGTCAGTTCCGGGCGGGCCTCGATCCAGGGCTCGAGCTCGGGGGGCAGGGGCCGCCGCGCATCGACCACGAGGTCCGCCGCGAGGAGGTCCTTGGAGCGGGCCCGCACCCCGGACTCGAGGGCATCGGACAGGGCCGCGACACCGGTGACCGCGGCGACCCCGACGGCGATGCACAGGGCGAAGAACACGAGACGCCCCCGGGCACCACGGGTCTCGCGCAGGACCCAGCTCCAGGTGATGCGCCGATTCAACGGTCGCTCCCCGCCGTGCCGTCGAGCCGTCCGTCCCGCAGTTGGATGCGACGCCCGGCCCGGCGGGCGATCTCCTCGTCGTGGGTCACCAGGACCAGGGTCGTTCCCTCCGCATTCCGCAACTCCTCGAGCAGGGCCAGGATGCGCCGGCCGGTCTCGCCGTCGAGGTTCCCGGTGGGCTCGTCCGCGAACAGCACCTTCGGCCGGGGTCCGAAGGCCCGCGCCAACGCGACCCGTTGCTGCTCGCCCCCGGAGAGCTGGGACGGGTAGTGGTGTCCCCGGTCCCCCAGTCCGACCTGCTGCAAGAGCTCGTCCGCCCGGGCACCGGCCGCGGCCACGCCGGTCAGCTCCAGGGGCAGGCGCACGTTCTCGCGCGCGGTCAGGTTGGCCAGCAACTGGAAGCTCTGGAACACGAACCCGACCCGCTCGCGCCGCATCAGGGCCAGGCCGTCTTCGTTCAGCGTCGAGAGCTCCAGCCCGTCGAGCTCGACCGAGCCCGCACTGGGACGATCGAGGCCGGCGAGCAACCCCAACAGGGTCGACTTGCCGCTGCCCGAAGGCCCCAGGATCGCGACGAACTCCCCGGGCTCGATGTCCAGGTCCAGGCGGTCCAGGACGGTCAGGGTGCGCTCCCCGGAGGAGAGCTGGCGGGTGAGGCCGCGGGCGCGGATGACGGGTGTGCTCATGGTGGGCGCGGGCGCGGGGTCCCTGCGAGTCCGGATCCCGGGGCTGAAAGGATTCGTCCCGGCGTCTATGGTGGGACCGTGAAGCGCTTGGTTCGATCGAATCGTCGCGGTGGATGCCGAATCGAGTCCCCCGTGACGGAGCCCGGGGGACGGAGGGTCTGGCTCGGCGGCCTGTTCTCCGCGCTGGTGGCCCTGGCCGCCGGCTGCGGAGGCGACGCACCGGAGGCGGCCCCGGCCGGGGCCGGCCAAGGGTACGCAGCGTCGGGCCCGCCCGCCGCAGCCGAGGACCACTCCGGGGCCCCCTTGGTCGTGTTCCTCGGGGACAGCCTCAGCGCTGGCCTGCACCTCGACCCCGAGCAGGCCTTCCCGGCGGTCCTCCAGCGCAGCCTCGCCGCCGAGGGCCTCCCCTTCCGCCTGGTCAACGCGGGCGTGTCCGGGGACACCACCGCCGGCGGCCTCGCGCGGATCGACTGGCTGTTGCGCCAGGAACCGGCCCTGGTCGTGGTCGAGCTCGGGGGCAACGACGGGCTGCGCGGACAACCCCTGAGCTCGGTCGAGGCCAACCTGCGGGGCATCCTCGAGCGCATCCAGGCCGCCGGATCGCGGGCCCTCCTCGTCGGCATGGACGTCCCGACCAGCTACGGGGCCGACTACGCCACCGGGTTCCACGCGCTCTACGTGCGCCTGGCCGAAGAGCTCGACGTGGCCTTCGTCCCGGACTTCCTCCGCGGCGTCGGCGGAGTCCCCGAGCTCAACCTGCCGGACGGGATCCACCCCACCTCCGCCGGACACGAGCGCCTGGCGGACAACGTCAAGCCGCACTTGCGTGCGGTGCTCGACGCCCTCAGGGAGCGAACAGACTCGGAAGGCTAGGCCGGCGTCGCCGCGTCCCGGTGCTCGGCCTGGTCCCGCTCCCGCGCGGTCTGGATCGAGGCGTTGGTGACCCGGATGCCCCAGACCATCCCGATCCCGTACGGCACCCAGACCAGCAGGCGGAGCAGACCCGAGCCCGCGAACAACACGGTCAGGAAGGCGATGCAGCCCAGGGTCCACCAGAGGCTCACCCGCCAGATCGTGGCCCGCTCGTAGGGCCCGCGGGCCTCGCGCAGGGCCGCTCGGATTCCGAAAGCGGCCCCGATGATCCCGATCAGGGAACCCCCGATGCCGCCGATCAAGCCGATCCAGCCGCCGGTGCTACGGGGCGCGGGGGGGTCCTCGAGGAGGAACGCTGCGCCTGCGGACAGGTCCAGCAGCGCGAGGAAAGGCAGGAGCGAAGACAGGTCGGCCATGGGGTTCACGGGCGTCGAACGCGGCCGGATTCGCCGCGGCACGGGCCAAAAATTCGGTCGATCCCGGCGCGCCTCAACGCTTCGGGTACTCCTCCAGGACCCATTCCGCCCAGGCCTCGTCCAGGAGCGCCAGGTCCCCGCCGGCCACGTCCTCCAGGGCCTCGCGGCAGGCGGCGCGGCGCAACTCCTCTCGATTCGGCAGGCCCCACTCCAGGGGCTCGGAGAAGCTCCAGAGCAGCTCCTGCGCCCGGGCTCCGTCGCGGTCGCGCAGCAGGAAGTCCACCTTCGACCAGGCCACCATATGGTCGGGGAAGCGCAGGCGGGCGGGGTCCTCCCAGGCCTCCATCTTCTCGAGGGTCGGGAAGACGCCGTGTTGGACGCGGCCGCGGACCTTGACCCGGAAGTTCGCGTCCTCGCGCAGGCGACCGGCCTCGTCCGGCGGCGTCGTGAACAACAGGATCTCCTCGTCCACCAGCTCGCGCGCGAACCAATGCGCCAGGCCGAGGGAGTACCAGGTCGGGGGCTCCCCGTAGTAGCCGCGCGTCGCGGTCGCGAGGATCTGCGTCGCTCCGTGGACCAGGGCGAAGTGCAGGCCCCCATCGGAGCGGTAGTCCCCCTCGAGGCTCTCGAAGGCGAGCCCGAAGAACACCTGGTCCGCCGGCTCGTCGAAGAAGTAACGCAGCATGTTCTCCTCGCGGAACGAACAGGCGCCGGCGGTGTAGCGCGCCAGGGTGCTCTTCTTCTCGGTGACCAACACGCAGATCGGCCCCCCGGTCCCCAGGTACGGGTCCTTCGCCGCCAGCTCCGTGAGCCCGAGGCGCGTGACGAACTCCTCGTACAGGGTCTCCAGGCGCGCCGCCACGAGGTGCAGCTGCAACCAGCAATCGAGCTCCTTCGTGCGGGGCGACAGGTTGGGCAGGCGCTTGGACAGGTCCTTCAGCTCCGCCTGGAGCCGCTTCTTGGCCCGCGGATCCTCAGGCCGGTCCTGGGGCTCGAGGCTGCACCCGATCTGGAAGTGCGCGGTCTGCACCCACAGGAGCGGCACGCCACCCACCTCGTCGGCGACCACCTCGGTCGTGCGCCCGTCCCCGTACCGGAAGGGACCGAAGCCCTCGTAGCCCATCGCGGCCAGGGCCTCGGGCTCGCCCTCGGTGTACGGGTCCACCTCTTCCCGCTCGGCGCGGCCCTCCTCCTGGGGCGCCGCGGACGGGACGACGCCCGCGCTCCAGGTCATCCACAGGATCCCCGACAGGATCCGGAGCGCGCGCAGCCAACGCTGCCCGGCCACGGAAGGAACGGGGGCGACGCCGGACAGCGCCGCCCCCGTGCCGAGACCCGCCGCGGGGTCCTCAGCCCTGGGACGGCGCACCGGTCGCCTTGCCCAGGGCCTTGTCGAGGGCTTCGGCCGTGCGGAGCTTCAGGGCCGACACCTTGAGGGCCTTCTTGCGCAGCTCGGCCCGCTCCTTCTCCTGGTCCGCGAGCTCCTTGGCGAGCTTCTTCGCACGCCGGGAGTCGGGACCCCCGTCTTCGATCTCGTCCTCGAGACGGCGCTCGGTCGTCAACAGCGCGTCGTCGACGGCGTCGAGCTTGTCGAGCAGCTTGTTGAGCTCGCCCAGGGCCCGCTTGGGCCCCTTCTTGTTGACCTTCTCGTAGGCCAGGGCCAGGGCGCCGTTCATCACGGACCACAGCTCGGCCCGGGATTGGTCTCCGCGGAGATCGACGCGCGCACGGCCGTCGCGCTGGGCGACGAACAGGTGCGGCGGGGACTCGCCGGGGAACAGCGCATGGAAGGGGTGGTCCGGCTCCGAGACGCTCGGCGGCAGCTTCACGCAGTGGAACCAGCGGGTCAGGAGCATCGTGCGCTCGTTGTCCGCCTGGCGCGTGAGCAGCGCGTCGTCGGTCCCGTTGCAGGTCAGGCACTCGCGCAGCACCAGCAACGGACGCGGGTCGTCACCGGCCAGGACCGCGAAGGCCTGCTCGACCGGCAGGGCCGCCTTGGCCGCCACGGCCTGGGTCCGCTCCCCGTCGTCGACGACCTCCGGCTTGTACACCGGGTAGGTCCAGCCGATCGACAGCTCGTCACGGCTCGAGGGCCCGCGGGGCGTCGTCCGGTAGGGCGAGCCCGACAGGGGCGCCGCCGGTTGGCCCATCGAAGGGCCGGCCAGGGGCGTGCCGGGCCCGGCGGCCGGTCCAGCCGGGCCGGTGCTGGGCGGTGCGGGCGGCGGATCCGCGGACGGGGCTCCTCCGGAGCCCCCCTCCGGGCATCACTGCGGGACGGCGCCCGCGGGAGAGCCCATCAGAAACAGGGCCGCGGCGCCGAGAACGGCGGGAGCGAATCGGACGAACAGCATGGTCGACCTCGGAACGGATTGGGAATGGGGGCGCTCGCCGGACGGGCCCAGCGGGGCGCGACGATCCGACGAAACTAACGCCCGGACCCCTTGGACGGCACGTGGCCCCGGGGATGTTCCCCGGGAGACCCGATCCAGGGCCTCAGGAGGGGGGGTAGGTCCGCCCCACCGCTTCCCGGAAGCGGGCGCCCAACTCCGCGTAGGGGGCCACCCACGCGGGGTCCGGCTCCAGGGCCGGGCCGGCGGTCCGGATCAACCCGCGGCCCAGGGCGGAGAGGTCCGCCCCCGGGTCGGAGCCCCGGGCCACCACCCAGGCGGCCTGCAGGGCGCCGCCGAGGGCCCCGGACTCGGGCTCGGACAGGCGCTGGACCGGGACGCCGAACGAGGCCGCCAGGATCCGGCACCAAAGGGCGTTGTTCGAGCCCCCGCCGACGACGCGGACCCCGTCCACCCGGACCCCCAGGGCCCGCAGCCGATCCAGACCCCAGGCCAGGTTCGCCGCGGTCCCCTCCAGGGCCGCCCGATACAGGACCCCCGGCGCCAGGGATCCGCTGCGCAGGCCCGACAGGGTCCCGGTCGCCGACGGCAGGTCCGGCACCCGCTCGCCCTGCAGGAACGGGAGGAACAACGCGCCCCGGGACCCGGGGGGCACGTCCTCCGCAGCGCGGGTCAGGGTCCCGTGGTCGCGCTCGAAGGCCGCGCTCAGCTCCTCGGTGACCCCGGTCAGGTTCATCACGCACAGGAGCGGCAACCAGGCCCCGGTGGAATCGCAGAAGGGTGCGATCAGGCCCTCGGGGTCGAGGACCGGTGCGTCGGCGTACGCGAAGACCGTCCCCGAGGTGCCCAGGGAGCAGACCACGACCCCCGGCTCGGTCGCGCCGCTGCCGATCGCGCTCATCATGTTGTCCCCGCCGCCGGGGGAGACCGCGATCCCGGCCGGCAGGCCGAGCTCGCGCGCGGCGTCCCTCGTCAGGTGGCCCAACACCTCGTCCGGCGCGACCAGGGGCGGCAGGAGCTCCGGCAGGCGCGGGTCGATGGCCGCGGCATCCTCGGGCCGGAAGCGACGCGTCGCCGGGTCGAACAGGCCGGTTCCCGAGGCGTCCCCCGCCTCCATCGCGAGGCGTCCGGTCAGGCGCAGGTTGATCCAATCGTGGGGCAAGCCGAAGGCCGCCAGGCGCGCGAAGTGCTCCGGCTCGTGCTCCTTGAGCCACAGGATCTTCGACGCGGTGAACCCGGTCGGGACCGCGCGCCCGAAGCGTTCGGACAGCACGCGCGCCTCGGGGGCCGTCTCGGTGTCGCACCACAGCTTCGCCGGGCGGAGGACCCGACCCTCCCCATCGAGGGGAACGAAGCCGTGCTGCTGGCCCGAGACGCCGATCCCGGCGATGCACCCGACCTCGACGCCCGCGCTGCTCCCGAGGGCACGGGACACCTCGACGACCGCCTGCCACCAGGTGTCCGGGTGTTGCTCGGCGGCCCCGGGGGCCAACCCTGGGAGGAGGTCATAGCCGGCCGACGCCCGCGCGACGATGCGGCCGGCCGCCAGGTCCACGAGCACGCCCTTGGTGCCCTGGGTCCCGACGTCCAGGCCCAACCAGAGTCCGTCCATGGAGCGCTAGCCCTCGACGCCGGCGGGACCCCGCACGCCCATCAGGTACTCCATCATCAGTTGGTCGAGGCGCTCGTAGCGCAACCCCTCTTTGGCCGGGGTCCGGTGGTCGATGGAGAGCTCCTTCAGACGCGCGGCGTTCTCGGGCGTGAAGGTCCCGGTCAACCCGTCCAGGTCCGCGTCGGTGCGCTCCTGGATGATCTCGCGCACCTCCGGGTCGGCGTCGAAGGCCTGCGCCCGGGCGTGCAGGATCTTGTAGGTCCGCATGCACCCCTTGGCGAAGTCCCACACCCCCGCGGCGTCCTCGGAGCGGTACGCGTGGGCGTCGAAGTGCAGCGGGCCCCCGTAGCGCTCGCCCCCGGCGGTCCCCTCGAGCAGGCGGACCAACAGGAAGGCCTGCTTCAGGTCTTCGGAGCCGAAGCGCAGGTCCTGGTCGTAGCGCCCGATCCGCTGGGCGTTGAGGTCGATGTGGAACAGCTTGCCGGCCTCCATGGCCTGGGCCACGCCGTGCACGAAGGAGAGCCCGGCCATGTGCTCGTGCGCGACCTCCGGGTTCACGCCGACCATGTCCGCGTGGGCCAGGGTCGAGATGAAGTGCAGCATGTGTCCGGTGGTCGCCAGGTAGATGTCGCTGCGCGGCTCGTTGGGCTTGGCTTCGAGGGCGAAGCGCAGGTCGTAGCCCTGGTCCTGGACGTAGGCGCACAGGTAGTCGATCGCATCCCGCATCCGTGCGACGGCCGTGCGCGGGTCGCGGCAGGCATCGGCCTCGGTCCCCTCGCGACCGCCCCAGAACACGTAGGTCCGCGCCCCGAGCTCGATCCCCAGATCGATCGCGCGCATCGTCTTCTGCAACGCGAAGGCCCGCACGCGCGGGTCGTTGGACGTGAAGGCCCCGTCCTTGAACACCGGCTGGGAGAACAGGTTGGTCGTGGCCATGGGCACGACCATCCCGTGGTCCTCGAGGGCCGCCTTGAAGGTGCTCACGATCCGGTCCTGTTCGCTGGCGCTGGAGCCGAAGGGCACCAGGTCCTCGTCGTGCAGGTTGACCCCCCAAGCCCCGCAGCGCGCCAGGCCCGCGACGATGTCGACCGGGTCCAAGCGCTCGCGGACCGGCTCGCCGAAGGGATCGCGGCCGGGGTTCCCCACGGTCCAGAGGCCGAAGCTGAAACGGTCTGCTCGGGTCGGATCGAAGGAGCTCATCGCGGGTCTCTTGGCAGGGGGAGGGGGAGGCGGTCGGCGCAGAGGGTAGCCCCTCGCGCCGCCGGTGGCCTCACTCGCCGTCCAGGTGGCGGCGGCGCATGTGGCGCATCGAGTCGAGGGCCCGGCGCAGGGCGAGGCGGCCGGACTCCAGGGAGTCGGGGTCCAGGGCCGGGAGCCGGGCGCCCTTGCCGCCCTCGGGCAGGGCCTCGTAGGCCCGCAGCAGGCCGATCAAGACCTCGTTGACGGCCCCCAGGGTCTTCTCGACGTGGGAGCGCCAACGCGCCCCCCCGTGGAGGCTCGCGTCCAGCTCCTGCTCGAGGGCCACCAGGGCATCGGGCTCGCCGCGGACGGGGGTCCCGGCGCGACGGGGCGTCGGGGCCGGCGGGGTGCGGCTCCCCCGGGAGGCCCCGGCGGCGGCCAGGCGCTGGGCGGCCACGTCGAACACCGGCACGAGGTGGACCCGCAGGCGTCCGTTGTCGAAGGCGTCCATCCACGCCGCGGGGGCGGCCAGGGACTGGAAGGCCTCGACGACGCCGACCGGGTCCTCGAGATCGTGGGTCGTCAAGCGCTCGCCGGCGGGCCCGAGGTCGGCCTTGCGGGGGTCCAGGTTGAGCACCAGGAACGCGTTCTCGCCCGCCTCGATCCGGCGGTCGAAGGCCCGCAACAGCTCGGGTCGGGACAGGTCCTCGGTGCGGACCACCAGCACCGTCTCGGTCGCCTCGTCCTCGTAGCTACGGAGCATCGCCTGCTCCGCCAGGTCGAGTCGCTCCGGCAGGTACGGCAACTCGACGAGGGCGATCCGCGATTCCCCGAGGGCCCGTGAGGGCGTGCGCAGCTCGATCCGGCGCGCGGACCGGGGGGCCCGCTCCCGGGGATCGAAGGGCTCCCCGGCGCGCTCGGTCGCGCGCAGCGCGTCGACCCAGGCCCGGTGGGCACGCTGGACCTCGACCCGCGCGCTGGTCGGGTCCTTGTAGGTCTCCTGCGTACCGTCCTGCAGGACGAGCGTCACGCTCCAGGTGGGTGCGTGAACCACGCGGACGGGCACCGGCAGGCTGGGCAGGTCCGACACCTTGGTCACCAGGCTGCGGGCCATCGCGACCATCAGGGTCGATTTGCCGGATTTCGGCGGGCCGCAAACCAGGACGTGGGGACGGCGCAGGGTGGCCTCGGCCAGCAGCTCCTCGAGGGTCGCGCGCGTCGACCGCAGGGAGCACAGCAGGTGCTCGACCGCCTGGCGATCCGCGCCGTCCCGGTCGGCGAAGGCGGGCTCCTGGGCGCCCGAGCGCGGTTTCGCAGGCGGCTCGGGTGCCCCCTCCCCCATCAGGCGCTCCGGGGAGGCCACCGGGGCCAGGAGAGGAGCGATGGAGGCCCCGAGGGACTCCGAAAACGAAGTGAAACGGGATCGGCGCATGTTTCGCGGGCGCAACCTGCGCTTCCGAACCCTGGATGATAGCCCCTCCCCGCAGAGTTCGACCCAACGGTGTTGTCCTTCCCAGCGCCCCCCCGGCTATTCTTTCCCGGGGCCCGAGGCGGGCCCCGCGGCCGAGAGAGAACCCATGGAGACCGGACACAGCGACACGACGACCGAGGGCGTACGCGTGCGGGTGGCAGCACAGTTCCTGCCCGAGCACTCCAACCCCACACGCAACCACTTCCTGTACCAGTACCAGGTGGTCATCGAGAACCAGGGTGACGAACGGGCGCGTCTCCTTTCGCGACACTGGGTGATCCGGGACGCGAGCGGAGAAACCCGCGAGGTCCGCGGCCCCGGTGTGGTCGGGGAGTATCCCGACCTCGCCCCCGGTGAGCACTTCGTCTACACCAGCGGCTGCCCGCTGCCGACGGCCTGGGGCACGATGGAAGGGACGTACCGCATGGTGCGCGAGGACGCGGGTGAGTTCGACGTCGAGATCGGACGCTTCTTCCTGGCCCCCACCACCGCGCCGATCGACGAAGCCCTCGCGGCGAAGTGAGGGCGCGACGCCGGCGGCCCCGGCCCGCGCATCGGGTGTGGCGGTCGGTCGGGGCGTGGGCCCTGGCGTTCGTGGGGGTGACGGGGTGTGCGGGACCGCCACCGGACGGGGCGGCCCGGATCCCGGGCCGGTCCGAACAGAGCCCACGGCCGAACGTGTTGCTCGTCGTGTTCGACGACCTGGGGTTCGGGGACCTGGGGGTGACCGGAGCCCGCGGCTATCAGACCCCGCGGCTCGACGGCCTGGCGCGGGGGGGTGTCCTGTGCACGGACTTCTCGGTCGCTTCCCCGGCCTGCAGCGCGTCCCGCGCGGCCCTGTTGACCGGCAAGTATCCCCCCCGGGTCGGGATCACCGGGGCCCTGTCGCCGGCGTCCAAGAAGGGGCTGCCGGCGGAGGAAGACACCCTGGCGGAGCTGCTGCGGGCCGCCGGCTACCGGACCGGGTTGTTCGGCAAGTGGCACCTGGGCCATCGGCCCGAGTTCCTGCCCACGCGCCACGGCTTCGAGTTCTGGGAGGGCCTGCCCTACTCGAACGACATGAGCCCGGACCCGGCCAACAACCCGCGTGAGCGGGCGCGCCGCTGGCCGCCCCTGCCGTACTACGTGCAGGAGAGCATCGTCGAACGGGAACCGGACCAGCGCGGCCTCACCCAGCGGGCGACCGATGCGGCCCTGGCTTTCCTGGAGGACGTCCAGCGGGACGCGGACGAGCAGCCCTGGTTCTGCATGCTCGCGACCTCGATGCCCCACGTGCCCCTCTACGCCGGTCCCGCCTTCGCCGGCCGCACGCCGCGGGGCCTCTACGGGGACGTGGTCGAGGAACTGGACGCGGCGGTCGGGCGGCTGGTGGACCACCTGGAGGCGAACGGGGAAGCCCGGGACACGTTGATCCTGGTCCTGTCGGACAACGGACCCTGGACCCCCTTCGGAGACCATGCGGGCTCCGCCGGAGTGTTGCGCGAGGGCAAGGGCACCACCTTCGAGGGCGGCGTGCGCGTCCCCTTGATCGCCCACTGGCCCGCGCGACTGCCGGCGGGTACCGTCCTCTCGACGCCGTTCAACGCCATCGACCTGCTCCCGACCCTGGTGGGTCTCGCGGGGGCCCCCGCCCCGGGGGGACCCATCGATGGGCGCGATGCCTGGGGGCTCCTGTCCGGAGTTCCCGGGGCCACCCTGGCGCGGGAAGCCACCGGCTACTACTGGGCCGGAGCCTGGCAGGCCGTGCGGGCGGGCCGCTGGAAGCTGCACCTGCCCCACTCCCACCGGACCCAGGTCGGTCCGCCCGGGAGCGGAGGCGTGCCGGCCGGCGAGGGCCAGGGTCAGATCCCCCTGTCCCTGTTCGATCTGGCCCGGGATCCGGGGGAACGGGTGGATCGCAGCGCGGAGGAGCCGGAGGTCCGGGCGTGGCTTGAGGACTGGGCCGAGCGTCTGGGGGCCAGCGTCGCGGACTAGCCGCGTTCTCGCCCCCGGGCCGGTTCAGACAATGTAGGGAGTGGGCCCGGAGGGGGGCCCCCGGGGTGCTGAGGGCGGGGTGCACAGCTCTTACTCCAAGGAAGTCGATCGCACCTGGGTCGGGCGGGGTCCCCGGCCGACGTAGGTCACCGGCAACGATCCCGGGGGAAGGGAAATTGAGAGACAAACGACTGAGTAGGACTGCGTCCGCAAGGACGCGCGACGGCGGCTTCGCCCTCATGGAACTCGTGGTGGCGATCGCCTTCCTGGCTGTCGCCTTCGGTGGCATCTCCACGACGCTCGCGAGCTCGATGGCCATGCGGCAGGCCAACCTGGAGACCGGACGTGCCACCCGTGCCGCCCTGAGCCTCTCGGAGGTCCTGCGGGACGAGGACTTCGGAACCCTGTTCGCCCGCTACAACGCGACGGATCTGGACGACCCCGACGGCCCCGGCACGGCCCCTGGCGCCAACTTCGCCGTGCCCGGGCTGCGGGCCAGGGCGAACGATGCGGACGGTTTCGTCGGACGCATCCAGTTCCCCGGCGACGGGGTGCAGCTCCGCGAGGACGTCATCTCCATCCCCCTGGGCCTGCCCCGGGACCTCAATGCGGACGGCCTGGTCGACGCCGGGGACCGCGCCCTGGACTACACCCTGCTCCCGGTGACCATCTCGATCGAGTGGACCGGTGCCCGGGGGCCGAGCTCGATCGAGATTCTGACCATGGTGACCGCCCGATGAAAACCGCTCAAAACCGTTCGCGAGCAGGGATCACCCTGCTGGAAACCGCCATCGCGGTCACCTTGCTGGGCTCGATCCTGGGAAGTGTGTTGCACACCCTCGACTCGACGACGCAGGCCTTCCGGACCGGCTCGGTACTGTCCCGCATGGACGCCGATGCGATCAAGGCCCTGCGACACGCTTCCGAAGCCCTGCGAAGCGCCAAATCCGATTGGTTGACGCCGCCCCAGCCAGACGGCACCGAGGAAGCGGTCGATTTCCAACGGACCGCGACCCTCGAGGACGACGGGACGGCGAGCCCCGGTGTTATCGAGCGCCTCGCCTTCGAGTACGACGACTCGGAGGTCGACGATGGCCTCGACAACGACGGCGACGGTCTGATCGACGAAGGGCGCTTGGTCCTCCTCCATGATGTGGGGGGAACCGAAGTGCGCCAGGTCCTGGCACGGGACGTCTGCGAGGCTCCCCCCGGAGAGATCCTCGGCAACGGCCTCGACGATGACGACAACGGGCTCGTCGACGACCGCGGATTCTCGGTCGTCCAGGACGGGGGGCGCCTCACGATCCGCCTCACGCTCCAACGTCTGGCCGAGCCCGGCGGACGGACGATCGTGCAGACGTCCGAGCGCACGATCAGTCTGAGAAACTGAGGCCCGAGGGAACCACGATGAAACGACCGATCGACACGATCCTCCACGGAGACGGGGCTGAGCGAGATCGCCACGGCAGCGCACTGGTGATGCTCTTGCTCGTGCTCCTCGGGTTGATGACCCTGGGCCTCGCCTTCTTCCAACTCGGCTACAGCGGCCAGAAGCGGCTGTTGTCGTCCTACGACGACGAGCGGGCCCTGCACCTGGCCGAGTCCGGACTCACGGAGGCCCTCACCGCGATCCGCGCCGGTGCGAGCGGCAACGTCGGCACGGCCGACCTGCCGGCCTACTTCGCGGGCGGGGTCTTTTGGGCCGAAGCGAATCCGACCGCCGAGAACACGTCGCGGGTCAAGGTCACCGCGATGATCGGCAAGGGTCGGCGCTCGATCGAGGCCATCGTCGACACGAGCGCGGGCGAGCCGCCGCTGTTCGAGAACGTGTTGAACTCGGACAAGGCCATGACCTTGAACCAGGGGGTGCAGATCGACAGCTTCGATTCCTCCCTCGGGACCTACGACTCGCAGAAGAGCCTGCACTCCGACGGGTACACGTACGCGGCGGACAACGGGGATGCGCGCAGCAACGAGGACATCTACCTGAACAACTCGACGGTCGTGCTCGGCGACGCGATCCCCGGTCCGGGGCACCTGGTGGACGACGCGGCCACGGACTCCTACGTGTCGGGGTCGACGGACCCCGCCGACAGCGAGTTCGTGTTCCCCCCGATCGAGTATCCCGTGGGGACCACCTCGGTCGGCGACTTCACCGCTAGCGGCGCCGGGAACATCCTCGGCTCGGGCACCTACGAGTTCGACACCTTCTCCGTGGACGCGAACGCGGACCTGACGATCCAGGGGCCGGCCGAAGTCGTGGTGGACGACTTCTCGGGGGGCAAGGACGGGAGGTTGTTCGTCGACGCCACCGGCGGGCCCGTCACGATCTACGTGCGCAATGCCTATTCCCACATCAAGGGTTTCGAGGTCGACGCGGTGCAGGACTCGCCGACGGCGATCGCGTTCATGCTCGAGGGGACCCAGGACATCGTGTTCCCCTCGGCGACCGGCATCCGCGGCGCCTACTACGCGCCCAACGCGAGCATCCTATTCTCGAACCAGAACGAGTGCTGGGGCGCCTTCGCGGCGGACACGATCGAGATGAGCAACGACATGCTGTTCCACTACGACGAGGCCTTGCTGGATCACTGGTCGACCGACGGGGACGACGGTGCGGATCCGCGCACCCTCCTGGCCTGGTCGGAGTCCGCGGTCGACCAGGCCCTCCTCGCCGACCGACGGGACCCCCTGCGGGTCCTGGGGGTCGACCGCAGGGACCTGCCGACCCCGGCCCAGGCCTGGGACGCCGGCGGCGACGACGGGGAGGGCGAAGCCCAATGAGCGCGCCCCTCGCGACCCTGTTGTTGTGCGCCCTCGCGGGCGAGACACCCGCCACCGAGCACGTCGTGGCCGAGCGGACCGACGCTGGGGAGCCACGCGCCGCGGCGACGCCCTGCGACACCGACCCCCTGGCCCGCCTGCTGGACGACCTGCGGGCGACCCAGCCCGAGACGCCCCTGTTCCACGGCGCCATCGACGAGTTGGTGGCCCTCGGTCCGGACCTGCTGCCACGCTACGGAACGACCCTGGGGACCGGACGCAGCCCCCGGGGTGGACCCCTCTCCGACGTGCAGCGCACCGGCCTGCGGGCGGCGGTGCAGGGCCTCGGCAAGTCCGCGGTCACGAACTACGTCGCCACCAGGGCCGCGGACAGGCCCCTCGCCCGCGAGGATCGCTGGGCCCTGCTCGCGCTCCTGGGACCGGTGGCCGAACGCGAAGAGCTCGAGCTCGCCCTGGTGCTGAGCGGAGCCCGTTCCGCGGAGGGCTTCGACGCGCAATCCCGCCGGCCCCTCTACGAGACGGTCGAGGCCCTCCTGTCGAACGACCCCGGCGCCGCGGGGGAGCTGCCGGCCCTCCTCCTGGTCTTGGATCCGGGGGCGGCCTCCGCGCTGGTGCGCGCCCTCGGTACCGCGGGCACGGAGGAGGCCTGGGACTCCCTGCCCGGGCTCCTCGGACAGGGGGAAGAGCTGGACCGGGTCACCCTCTCGGCCATCGGTCGACTGGCCCGACGCCACCCCGGCACTGCGCCGGCCGGGGTCGAGGACCAGGTGGCCGCCTATCTCGGGGAAGCGGACACGATGCTGGTGCGCAACGCCCTGTCCGCCCTCGGCCCGCTGGATGGGCAGTCCTGTTACCCGCGCCTGTTCGCGCTCCTCGAGCACGCGGACGACAGCGTCCGCTCCGGAGCCCACGACACGCTGGTCGAGATCACCGGCCTGACCCTGCCTCCCCAACCGGAGCGTTGGGAACAGTGGTACGCCGGAGAACAGCGCTGGTGGCTGACCGAAGCCGAGGACCTGTTCCGCGACGTGGAGGGAGGCTTGCTCTCCCAGACCCGCGCGGCCCTGTTGACCCTCGGGCGCCACCGGCTGCGCCGGGACGAGATCGCCGCACGGATCCTGCCCCTGCTCGAGCGGCGCTCCGAGGAGCTGCGGAGTGCGGCCTGCGAGACCCTGGGGGTGCTGGGTGCGAAGAACGCGGTCCCGGCGCTGCGGGACTTGCTCGGAGCCCACGAGCCCGGGGAGGCACCCTTCGACGCGGCCCTGGGGGCCCTCGAGCGGTTGACGGTCGACCCCGAGAGCCTCCCGCTGCCCCCCGTGGAGGACACGGTGGCCGCCGCGCGGAACCCCGAATGAGGAGCGGTCAGTCCACCCGGGAGCGGAGCTCGCCCCGGGCGGCGGCCACGATCCGCTCGGCGAGGGAGGTGGTCGAACGGTTCGCGACCAGGGGCGCGAGGTAGACCTCGCCGCCGTGGGACTCGACCCACTCGCGTCCGACCACCCCGTCCTTCTCCCAGTCCTGGCCTTTCACCAGCACGTCCGGGGTGACCTCCTCGATGATCGTCCCCGGCGTGTCTTCGCCAAAGGGCACGACCGCGTCGACGACCTCGAGGGACGCCAGGATCTGCATGCGGTCCTCGACGGTGTTGAAGGGACGTCCGGGGGCCTTCTCCATGCGCCGCACGCTCTCGTCGTCGTTGACCGCCACGATCAGCACGTCGCCCCGGGAACGGGCGTCGGACAGGTACGCGATGTGCCCCACGTGCAGGATGTCGAAGCACCCGTTGGTGAACACCACGCGCTTGCCCTCGGCGCGCCACTCGGCCAAGACCGCGGGGATGTCCTCGCGCCGCAGCACGCCGCCCTTGCCGCTCCGACGTTCCCCCAGGGCGACCCGCAGCTCGCGGCGGGTGACCGAAGCGGCCCCCCGGCGCGCGACGACCAAGCTCGCCGCCAGGTTGGCCAACTGGACCGCCGGCTCGAGGCCCAGGCGCGCGGCGAGGCCCAGGGTCAGGTGCGCGATCACGGTGTCCCCGGCGCCGGTCACGTCGAACACCTGCCGCGCGAGGGCCGGGACGCGACCCTCGACGCCGGCGGAGTCCCGGAAGAACATGCCGTCCGATCCCAGGGTGATCACGGCCGCGTCCAGCTCGGCCAAGGCCATCAGCTCGTCCGCCGCCCGCGGGACCTCCCCCAGGGACTCGAAGCGCCGGCCGAGGGCTTCCTCGGCCTCCTTGCGGTTCGGCGTGACCAGGGTGGCGCGGCGGTAGCGGCTGTAGTCGTTGCCCTTCGGATCCACCAGCACGGGGATCCCGCCGGCCCGCGCCAGCTCGATCGCGCGGGCGATCACCCGGGCGGTGAGGACCCCCTTCCCGTAGTCGGACAACAGCACGGCCGCGGCCCGGGGCACGGCGACCTCGAGGGCCCCCAGGACCTCCGCTTCCTGCGCTTCGGTCAGGGCGTGGGACTCCTCCCAGTCGATGCGCAGCATCTGGTGCGCGCCCCCCATCATGCGGGTCTTCTGGGTCGTCGGTCGGTCGCTGGCCTTCACGCAGCGCACGACTTCGACCCCGATCCCGGTCATCAGCTCGAGGACGCGCTCGCCACGGGTGTCGTCCCCCACCAGGCCGATCATCTCGACCTCGGCTTCCATCGCGCGCAGGTTCGCCGCGACGTTGCCCGCCCCCCCCAGCCGCTCCTCGGCGCGCTGGGCCCGCAGCACCGGGATCGGAGCCTCGGGGGAGATCCGCGACACGTCCCCGGACACGTAGCGGTCCAGGATCAGATCGCCGACGATCAGGACCCGCGGGCGGGGCATGCCTTCGAGGACGCCGAGGAGCTCTCGCTCGTTCATGGTCGGTGGTGCGCGCGCAGCACGCGGGCGGGGGGAATGCGGACGCGGGGATTCGGGGGGAACACGCTCGCGGCGCGAGCGCGCGGGTCAGGAGCTGGCCAGGACGCGGTGGAAGCCGCCGCTGGCCTTCAGGACCTCCACGTAGGAGGCGACGCCCTCCGCCAGGCTCGTGAATTCACGGGTGTAGCCGGCGGCCCGCAGACGGGTGAGGTCCGCTTGGGTGAAGGCCTGGTACTTGCCCACCAATTGGGGGGGGAAGGGCACTTCGACGATCTCAGCGCCGGGATAGTGCTTGGCCACCTCGACGGCCAGGGCCGAGAAGCTCTCGGCGACCCCGCGGCCGCAGTTGAAGATCCCGCTCTCTTCGGGGTGGTCCAGGAAGTACAGGTTCACGTCGACCGCATCCTCGACGAACACGAAGTCCCGCAGGAAGCGCTCGCTGCCTTCGAAGACCTCCAACTTGCCCTTCTGGGCGATCTGGCCGTCGAACTTGTAGACGACCGACGCCATGCGGCCCTTGTGGTTCTCCTGGGGTCCGTAGACGTTGAAATAGCGCAGACCGACGACCTGGGACTTCGGCCCCCCCGGGAGCTCCAGGGCGTTGCGCCGCACCCAACGGTCGAAGGCCAACTTGGAGAACCCGTAGACGTTGAGGGGCCACTCGCAGGCCGGCTCTTCGCGGAAGCCCGCCTCCCCGTCGCCGTAGGTCGCGGCGGAGGAGGCGTAAAGGAACGGACAACGGCCGTGGGCGAAGTTGAACAGGGCCTTCGAGTACTCGTAGTTGACCCGCATCATGTAGCGCCCGTCGGTCACCATCGTGTCCGAGCAGGCCCCCTGGTGCAGGATCGCGTCGAAGGCGTACGGGTACTTCGGTAGCTGGTCGAGGAAGTCCCGGTAATCGATGATGTCGGCGAAGGCCAGGGAGTTCAGGCCGAGGTGCTTCTCGCCGTTCTCCAGATCGTCGACGATCAGGATGTCGGTGATGCCGCGGCGGTTCAGGCCACGGACGAGGTTGCTGCCGATGAAACCGGCGCCTCCGGTGACGACGTACATGCGCTCTGGGCTCGGGGTGGGTCGCGCTGGATGGGCGGAGAGGATCGGGGAGGAAGCGGGGGCCGGCGGGTGCCCCGGGGGGAGAATAGCGCTCGATCGGGGCGGAGTCCCCGACAGTCCCGTTAGCCGGCCACCGAGGGGGTGTCCTTGTATCGATCGTGGAGCCAAAAGTATTGATCCGGTGCCGCCAGGATCTGTCGCTCCAGCTCCCCGTTCACCCGGGTGGCGACCTCCTCGGGCGAGGCCCCGGCCAGGTCCTCGGGCCACAGGACCTTCGAGAACACCCACCGGAAGGTCAGGGGCGCGGTATCCCGGTAGCAGGCCACGAACACCACCGGAGCCCCCAGCCGGCGCATCAGGATCCCCGCCGAGCGGTCGCAGCGGGCCAGGCGGCCGAAGAACGGGACCAGGGCGGGCTTCACCCGGGCGCGCTGGTCGAGGAGCAGCCCGAGGGCCCCCCCGGCCCGCAGGATCGCCGGGGCCCCGCTCATCGCGCCACGGCGGGGCAACAGGCGCACGCCGCGCCGCTCGCGGTCCCGCTGCACCTGCTGGGAGAGGGGCCGATTGCGCGCCGGCTTGGCCACCCCGTAGAAGGGGTCGAAGCCCGACATCGGTGCCGCGGCCACCCCGGCCTCCCAGTTCCCGATGTGGGCCGAGACGAGCACGCTGCCCTGCTCGGCGTCCCGCGCGCGCAGGGCGTCGTCGGTCCACTCGATCGTGATGCGCTCGCGGAGCTCGGCGATCGACAGACGGCTCATCTGCACCGTCTCGATCATCACCCACAGGAAGTGGCGGTAGGCCTGCAACACGCGCGCCTCGAGCTCCTTGCGCGGCATCTGGCCGAGGGCCGTGGTCAGGAACTCCCGGGCCGCCCGGGCGTGGCGGCGATCGACGAGGCGTCCCAGACGGGCCAGGCCCCCCACCACCGGCCCGAGCAAGGGCATCGGCAGACGGCTGAGCAGCCCCAGGCCGCCGCGCGCCAGCCGGGTCTCGAGGTGGGCCAAGAACCCGTCGCGCGTGCCCCAAACCGGCTTCCAGGGCACGGGCCAGTCCTGGGAGTACTCGGGCGGCAGCTCGGCCGGGCCGCCCTCCTCGGGGTCCGCTCCCACCGCGGGCGCTTGGGTCTCAACCATGGAGGCCCCCGTGGATCGAGCGGCGGTCACGCTCCCGCCGGCTGCGGGGCAGGGTGTCCAACAACGCCTCGAGCACCGCCCCGCCCCGCGTGACCGTCATCTCGACCGACAGCACGCGCACCCGGGCGGCCAGGGGCGCGGGCAGAACGTCGATGAGCTTCACCGCGTCCTTCGCGGTGGTGACGATCCAGCCGCCGTCGTCCGGGATCGACGCGAGGTCCGCGGCCCCGTAGGCGTGATGGTCCGCGAAGCGTAGGTGTCCGGCCACCCGGGCGCCGAGGGCGCGCAGGGTGCCCTCGAAGGCCTCGGGGTTACCGATTCCCGAGACCAGGTGGACCGACCGCCCGGCCAGGTCGGCCAGGGCCTCCTCGCGTCCCCCCAGGGACCGCAATCCCGCGGGGCGGTGGGCCGCCCACAGGATCGGGCGTCCCGGCGCGAAGCCCGTAAGCTCCTGTTCCAGCGCGTTGCGCTGGGGCTCGTCCACCTGGTCCGCGCGTGTGATGACGATCGCATCGGCGCGCGTAAGGGCCTGGGGCGATTCGCGCAGCAAGCCACGGGGCAACACCGCGCGAACCGCACCGCGGTCATCGACGGCGGGCAGTCCCCAGGGCCGGGTGGCATCCACCAACACGAGGTCCAGGTCCCGGGCCAGGCGCCGGTGCTGGAAGCCGTCGTCGAGGACCACGACGTCGACGCCCTGCTCGATCAAGCTGCGGCCCCCGGCGAGGCGATCGGGGTTGGCCACGTGGGGTACGTCCGGGGCGAGCACGCGGAAGAGCAGGGCCTCGTCCCCCGCCGCCTCCCCCGCCGGAGACTTGTACCCCCGGGACAGGATCCCCGGCCGGCGCCCCCGACGCAGCAGCTCTTCGACCAGCCACAACACGAAGGGCGTCTTGCCGGTGCCCCCCACGCTGAGGTTCCCCACACAGAGCACCGCCGCCTCCAGGCGTTCGGAACGCAGGAGTCCGCGGTCGTACAGCTTGCCGCGCAGGGACGCGACCTTCGCGAACACGAAGGCCGGCAGGCGCAGCAGCTCCACGCCGCCCCCGCGCTTGGCCAAGATCTCCTCCGGTCGGCGGGGTCCGGCGGTCTCGGGAGGCCCGGGGGCCGGCGAAGACCGCGGAGGATCCTCCGAACGGTCGGCGGAGCGAGACTCCACCCCAGCGCTCAGATCAGCGGTTTCTCTTCCTCGGGAATGAGCTCGATCAGACCGCGCTCCATCTCGAGGAAGGCGATCTTGATCGGGTTCTGCTCACGGGTCTCGATCAGCGGAGCGGCGCCTCGGATCAACTCCCGCACGCGCTTCTGGAGCAGCGCGGTCTTGTGGAAGGAGCCGGAGACGGACTTCTGCAGCCGCTGGGGGAGGGTCTTGTCCATGGAGGCAGCACGCGCGCACGCGGCGAAAGTTGACAGGAGCGGACGGGACCGGGCCGGTTTCGTCACGCTGAGCCGAGCCCGGAAGTCTAGCAGGGTCGGGGTGCCCCGGGCAATCCGGCGTGCCGACGTCCCTCGGGCGACTAGGGCTGCTCGGGCGCGCCCAGGGGGTTCTCGGCCCCCAGGACCAGGTCCGCCAGGCGGTCGGGGCCGTAGCGCCGGGCGTGCTCGCGGACCCGCGGCAGGCGCCGCCCCCGCAGGTCCTCCAGGGGCCGCGGCCCCAGGGCCCGGCCCTCGCGCCCGGCGGCGCGGCGCAGGATCTCGTCCTCGCTGACCTCCAGCCACAGGGTCCGCTCCAAGTGGGTTCCGAGGCGGGGATCCAGCAAGCCCTCGCCGACCAGGTACAGGATCCCCGGCCCCTCCAATGCGACGGAACCGGGATGCTCGAGCCCGCGGTGATCCCGGACCGGGCGCGCGACGCCCAGGGCCTCGCCCCGCCGGAGCGGATCCAGCAGCTCGCCCTCCAGGGCGGCGAAGTCGAGGTCCCCCAGGAGGTCGGCCGGGTCGCCCTCCCCCGTCCCGCCCCAGGCGGACAGCTCGGCATAGGCGGCGGGGATGCCCCGGGCCCGCGTCAGGCGCACCGCATCCCGGGCGAACAGGCTCTTGCCCGCCAGGGGCGGCCCGGTGATCCCGACCGTGAAGGGGGGCCGACGGGCGGGCAGGAACACCCCGGCGCGGCCCAGGGCCGCGGCGATCCAGGCGTCGCGCCGGTACAGCCGCGGGACCAGCTCGCCCAGGTCCTCGATGACCGCTTGGGCCTCGATGGCCTCGCCGGCGCCGGCGAAGCCGAAGGCGCAGTGCACGTGGGGAATCGCATTGGACCAGGCGGCGTCGCGGTCCCCGACCCGATCGCCGACGAACACGGCGCTGCGGGTGTCGAACTCCTCCAGCAGGCCCTCGATCATGTCGCCCTTGTTCCGGACCCCGGCCGAGTCGAGGCAGCGCGCCGACTGGGCGAAGCGCCCGACCCCGAGGACCTCGAGCATGTGGTCGAGGTACGCCTGGGAGCAGTTCGAGGCGACCCCGATCCGGACCCCGGCCGCCGCGAGGGCCCCCAGGGCCGCCTCTCCCCCGGGCATCCACGCGGCGCCGCCGGCGTCGAGCAGGCGGTGCTCTTCCTCGACACAGGCGCCCTGGACGTGCTCCCGCTGGGATGGCGTGAGGTCCGGGAACAGCCCTGCGAAGCCCTCGCTGAGGGGCTGGCCCACCAGGCCCATCCACTGGGCGGCGCCGGGGACCTCCCGCTCGAGACCCAGCTCGGCGAAGGCCCGCCGCGCACCGGTCCGCGCGGCCTGGACCCAGAAACGGTCCGTCGCCACGAGGGTCCCGTCGAGGTCGAACAGCACCGCGTCGAAGGGGAATCGGCTCTCCACCCCGGAGGTCCTAGCCGATCCAGGCCACCGGCGCACAGCCCCAGCCCCGAATCCGTGGGGACCGCTGCGTGTAATCCGCGGTCCGTCCCCTTCGCCGCACGCCGCCTCGGGGACCGAGGGGACAGGCGGCCGCGCTGCTAGTGGCGGATCCGCGCGCCGTCGTCCTGACGCAGGAGCGCGGCGAGGTGCGCGTAGGGCAGGGGCCAGGTGCAGACCGAGTCCGCGCCCGCATGCAGGACCTCGTCATCCCAGGCTTCGATCGGTCCCCGCCCGGTCACGATCAGGGCCGCATCGGGATGCCGCTCGCGCAGGCCGCGCACGAGGTCCGCGTGTCCCGGTCGGTACCCGCAAACCCACAGGGCGTCGGGCTGTGCCCCACCGCGGGGCAGGCTCAGACGGAACTGGATGCCGGGCATCTCGGCCGTCAGGTGTTGCACCAGCGCGCGGGACAGCGCGCGTTCGGGGGACAGGGTCGTCAACAAACAACGCAACGGACGTCCCTCGGCCTCCGCGTGCCGCACGGTTCGACCACGCAGCCGCTCCTGCCGCAGCGACTCCGCCCGCAAGGCCTCGACACCCACCGGCATCGAACGCGACAACGGACCAGGCGTCCCGTGCGCGCCCGGATCGGAAATGTCGCTCATGGCCCTCCGAGGGAATGGACCCGAAGTTCTGCCCTCCCCCCCTGGGTGAGCTGCGTTCGAGTCGGTGGTCTGGGTAGGAATCGGTTCGCGTCGCTGCCCTGCTTCAGCGCCGGGCCTCGTCTGATCTCCCTGGGTCTTGCCTTCGAGAAGGACGCGGCTCGGGGCGCCCGAGTTCCGTCAAGTGCTCTACGTCGCTAGAGGCCCCGGTCGCCTTTGCAGAGCGCTTTTCTCGGTGGTTTCGCACGCCCGCAACGCAATCTTTACACATGCCCCCCATCCACGGGCCCGTGCGCGGGGTGCCGAAATCCGGTCAAAACCTCGAGCACAAGACGAACGGGGACCGGCGGGGAGCGGGGTCCACCTCCGGGGCACGGCCCCGCTATCCTCTGCGCCCGCTTTCCCGGCTCTGCACCCTCCGCCCCCCTCCCCTGCCCATGTCCACCTCGGCGCGCCTCCCCCGTCTGCTGCTGGTCCTCGGCTCCGTCGCCCTCGCGGCGCTGGTCACCGGGTCCCTCGGGGCCCAGCAGGACGCTGCGACCCCGTCCCCGCCGGCGGCCGCGCAGGCCCCGTCCCGGGCCCCCGCGCGGGCCCTGTCCCGGGCCCTGGCGGCCAGCCCGCGCCTGGCGGGCACCCCCGGCGCGGCGGCCGCGGTCCCGCTGGTGGCCGAGACCCTGGAGCGGGCCGGGTTCGAGGTCCGGCTGGATCGACGCGAGGTCCTGCTGTCCTACCCCCGCAGGACCCGGGTCCAGGGGATCCCGGCCGGCGAAGGGGCCGAGCCCCTGTTCACCCGCGAGGACCGCTTCGACCCGGACGCCTGGCCCGCCCAGGACCTGCCCCTGTTCAACGCCTGGAGCGCGAGCGGCGTGGCCGAGGGGCCCGTGGTGGACGCGGGACACGGGCTGCGGGCGGACTTCGAGGCCCTGGTGGAGGCCGGCGTCGAGCTCCGGGGGACCATCGCCCTGGCGCGCTACGGACGCGGCTACCGGGGCGTGAAGGCCGAGTTGGCCGAGGCCTTCGGGTGCGCCGGTGTCCTGTTGTTCAACGACCCCCAGGTCGACGGTCCAGGCCGCGGACCGGCCTGGCCGGAGGGGCCCTGGAAGCCCGCCTGGGACGCGGAACGGGGGGCGATCTCCTCCATCGCCCGGGCCCCCGGCGACCCGACGACCCCCGGATGGGCGTCGGCGGCGCCGGCCGCCGAGGGCGAGCGCCTCGGCCTGGCCGAGGCCGAGGCCAACCTGCCGCACATCCCCTGCCTGCCCCTGGGCTCCGCCCACGCCACGCAGCTCCTGGAGTCCCCCGGGGTCCGCGTGCGCATGGAGGTCGACGCCCCGCGGGTCCTGCGCACGATCACCAACGTGCTGGGGCGTCTGCCGGGGAGCGGCGAGGGTCTGGTCGTGGCCGGGAACCACCGCGACTCCTGGGTCCGGGGAGCCCACGACGCCGCCAGCGGGACCGTGTCGCTGCTGCGCGCGGCCCAGCACCTCGGCCAGGCGGTCGAGGAGGGCTGGCAGCCGCGCTCCACACTGGTGCTCGGGTTCTGGGACGCCGAGGAGTTCGGCCTGATCGGCAGCACCGAGTGGGCCGAAGCGAACCGCGACGAGCTGCGCGCCCGGGGGCGGATCTACATCAACGCCGACGCGGTGGTGTCGGGCACCCGCGTGTCCGTGTCCGGCACCCCGGGTCTCGAGCCCCTGGTCGAACAGGCCCTCGCGGCGGTCCCGGCCCCGGGTCGCACCTCCGCGAGCCTGGCGGACCAATGGCGCGCGAACCGACGCGGCGAGGAGGACTGGAGCCTCGGCCTGGTGGGCTCGGGATCGGACTACACGGCCTTCCTGCACCACGTGGGCGTGCCCGTCCTGGACGTCTCCTTCGGGGGCAACCGCGCGGGCCAGTACCACACCAGCTTCGACGACTTCGAGACCATGGACCGCTGGTTGGATCCCACCTGGGAGGGGCACGAGACGGCCGGCCTGTTCCTGGCGCAATTGTTGCGCACCTTCAGCGACGCGGAGGACCCCTTCGACGACGCGCGCGCCGCGCGAGCGATGGCCGCGGTCGCGCGGCGGGCCGGGGCCGAGACGGCCGGGGGTGGTGCGGGGACGGACGAGCCGTGGTTGGGGGCCGCACGGGGCGAGCGTCTGGCGGAGGCCTTCGAGACCCTGGCCGGGACCATCGAGGAGCACGGCCCGGGCGGCCCGCGGTTCCACCTGGCCCTCCAGCGGGACGCCGGGCTGCCCGGTCGGCCCTGGTACCGCAACGTGCTGTGGGCCCCCGGCCTGGAGACCGGGTACGGCTCCGAAACCCTGCCGAGCCTGCGCCACGCGGCCCGCGGGGGCGAGGCCGCCCTCGACGCCGATCTCGAGCTCCTGCTGCGCAGCGTCGCCGCCCTGGACGCGGCCTGGCGAGCGGGCGACGGTGACGCCGAGGGCTCCCGTTGAGGGCCCTCGCCCCCTTTTGGAGGCGTTTCCGGCGTCACGGTACCCCGCTCTACGCCGGCCTCGTGTGCATCCCCCTGGTGGCGGTCTTCGACATCCTGTTGACCGTCCAGATCGGAGATGCCCTGACGCGCCTGCGGGCCGGTGACGATGCCTCCTTCCTGCGGGGCCTGTTCTTCCTGCTGCTGGTGATCGCGGCCGCCCAGGGGGTCTTTCGGTTTCTCCAACGCTGGTTGATCGTCGGGGTCTCGCGGCGCTTCGAGGTCGAGCTGAAGCGGGACCTGTTCGAGCGCTTGAACCGCCTGTCGTACGCCTGGCACGCGAAGGCCCGCTCGGGCGACCTGGTCAGCCGCCTGACCTCGGACGTGGAGAACGTCCGCATGCTCCTCGGGCCGGGCAGCATGTACGTGCTGTCGTCCCTGGTCATCGTGCCCGGGAGCCTCGCCGTGCTGTTGCAGATCTCCCCCCGGGTCACGTTCGGGATGATGATCCCCCTGTCCCTGGTGGTCTGGACGATGAAGGTCCTGACCCCGCGGCTCCACCGTCACTCGACGGCGGTTCAGGAGAGCCTGGCGGAGGTCAGCCACCTGGCCCAGGAGAACTTCGGCGGCGTGCGCGTCGCGAAGGGCTACGGCTTGGCCGGCCACGAATCCGAGCGCTTCCGCGGCGCCTCGGCGCGCAACCGCGACCACCAGGTCGACCTGGGCCGGGCGCGCGGGTTGACCAACAGCCTGATCCACCTGTCCTACGAACTGTCCTTCCTGCCGATCCTGTTCGTCGGCGGCTGGGCGATGATCGACGCGTCCCTGGCGGTCGGGGACCTGTTCAAGTTCGTCGACCTGGGCTTCAAGGTCTTCTGGCCGGTGATCGCCCTGGGATGGATCATGGGCCTGTATCCCCGGGCCCTCGCCAGCGCCGAACGCATCGAGACGATCCTGGCCGAACGCTCGGAGATCGACGAACGCGAGGACGCCCGCGCGCCGGACGAGATCCTCGGGGACTTGAGCCTGGAAGACGTCGGGTACACCTATGCCGGCGCGAACGCGGCGGCCCTCGCGGGGATCAACGTGCAGGTCCCGGCCGGCAGCGTGTTGGGGGTCGTCGGCCCGACCGGGTCGGGCAAGAGCACGCTCCTGAACCTGCTCGGACGCCTGTACGACCCCCAGGGTCGGATCCGCCTGGACGGCGTCGACATCCGCGAGCTTCCCCTGGCGAGCCTGCGCGGCGCCCTGGGCTACGTCCCCCAGGACAGCTTCCTGTTCTCCGACACGTACCGCGCGAACATCGAGTTCGGCGCCGAGGAACCCCCCCTGGAGGAGGAGCACCTGTGGAAGCTGATCGACCTGGCGGCGATGAAGCAGGAGGTCCGTGACCTCCCCCGGGGGGTCGACCAGTTGATCGGAGAGCGCGGCGTGTCCCTGTCGGGGGGTCAACGCCAGCGCTCCTGCATCGCGCGCGCCCTCGCGAAGGACCCGCGCGTGTTGGTCCTGGACGACGCCCTGTCGGCGGTGGACACCGAGACCGAAGCGCGCCTGTTCCACAACCTCCGCGAGGCCGGACGCGGGCGCACGGTGGTGGTCTCCTCCCACCGCCTGGCGACGGTCCGGGACGCCGACCAGGTGCTGGTGCTCGACGCGGGCCAGCCCCAGGCCCTGGGCACGCACGAAGAGCTCCTGGAACGCTCGGACTGGTACCGCGCGACCTGGGAACGCCAGCGCATGGCGGCGGAGTTGGAGCGGCTCTGATGGCGAAGCCCTCCTCTCCTTCCGCGTCCGCCTCCGCGCCCATCGAGCCGGGGAAGGCGGCCGAGCAACACGCGGACGAGCACGACGAGTACGTCGCCACCAAGGCCTGGGACTCGGCCGTCCTGCGCCGGTTGTGGACCTACGCGCGCCCCCACCGGCGCCTGTTCCTGCTGTGCTTCGCGAGCCTGCTCCTGCTGTTCCTGTTCCAACTGGTCTCGCCCTGGACCCTGAAGAGCGCGATCGACGGACCGGTCGCCGCCGCGCAGGAGGCCCGCACGGCCGCTCCGGACACCTTCGAAGCGGCCCCGTACCTGCGCGAGCTGGGCCTGTGGGCCCTGGCCTACCTCGCCATCGCGATCGTCGCGACGGTCTTCCGCTACTGGCAGGCGGCCCTCCTGGTGCGGACCGGTCAAGCGGTGATCCACGACCTGCGCACGCGCCTGTTCGGACACATGCAGGGCCTCGACCTGGCCTGGTTCGACCAGCGTCCCACCGGGGCCCTGGTGACGCGCGTCACGAGCGACATCGAGAACCTGAACGAGCTGTTCACGTCGGGGCTGATCACGCTGCTCTTCGACGTGCTCAAGGTCCTGGTGGTCCTGGTGCTGCTCTTCACCGTGAGCCCGGCCCTGGCGCTGCTGGTGCTCGTACTGACGCCTCTCTTGATCGCGGTCAGCATCGTGTTCCGCGGCGGAGCCCGGCGTGCCCACCGCACCGTTCGCGCGCGCTTGGCGCGGCTGAACGGCTACCTGCAAGAGGTCCTCCAGGGGATGCGTGTGGTGCAGGCCTTCCGCCGCGAAGAGCGCGTGTCCACGCGCTTCGGCGAACACCTGTCCGGCTACCTCCAGGCGAACTTCCGCACGATCTTCCTGTTCGCGCTGTTCTATCCGATCCTGGCCTGGGTCGTGGTCCTGATCCAGGCCTCGGTCCTCTGGCGGGCGGGTGGTGCGATCGCCGCGGCCGAGCTGACCCTCGGGGACTTCCTGCTGTTCTGGTTCTGGCTGCAACTGTTCATCGCGCCGATCCGGGAATTGGGCGAGAAGTACAACGTCCTGCAGTCCGCCTTCGCCTCGGCCGAGCGGATCTTCGAGGTCCTCGACACGCGCTCGTCCCTGCGGGTGACCCCGCACCCGGTCCCGATCCAGGCGCCCTTCCGGGGGCACATCCGCTTCGAGGGGGTCTCGTTCTCCTATGACGGGGAGCGCAACGTGCTCGAAGACCTGAGCTTCGAGATCCCCCCGGGGCACACCGTCGCCCTGGTGGGAGCCACCGGGGCCGGGAAGTCGACGATCGTCAACCTCCTGCTGCGCTTCTACGACCCCACCGCGGGTCGGATCACCGTCGACGGGGTCGACCTCCGCGACCTCGACCTCACCAGCTACCGCCGTCAACTCGGGCTGGTCCTCCAGGAGGACTTCCTGTTCAGCGGCACCGTACGCGAGAACCTCGAGCTGGGCCGCGAGGAGGTCACGCCCGAACGCCTGGAGCAGGCCCTCGCAGCGAGCTCGGCCGGCGAGGTCATCGAGCGTTTGGAGGGGGGCCTCGAGGCCGAGGTGGCCGAGCGGGGAGCACGCCTCTCGACCGGTGAACGCGAGCTGATCGCCATCGCCCGCGCTCTGGCGGGCAACCCCGGTCTGGTCCTCCTGGACGAGGCGACCGCCAGCGTGGACTCGGGCACCGAGGCCAAGATCGAGGCGGCCACCCACGAGCTGCTGTCCGACCGCAGCGCCCTCGTCGTGGCCCACCGCCTCTCCACGGTCCGTCGCACGAACCGCATCCTGGTGATGCATCGGGCGCGCCTGCGGGAGTCGGGGACCCACGAGGAGCTGCTGGCCCGGGGGGGCATCTATGCGAAACTGCACGCGCTCCAGTTCGAGCAGCAGGGCCCCTCGCCCTCGACGGAACCCGCCGGGCGCGCGGTCTGACGGAGCGGGAGGGAACCCGCGGCCCCGCTGCCCCGTCTCTCCTGCACACCCTCCGGCCCGACCCATGAGCACCCCCCGGTTCGCCCCGAACCACCCCCTGGCCGCGGCAGGGTCTGTCCTCGCCGCCCTGCTGGCCCTCCCCCTCCCCGCCGTCCACGCCCAGGAGACGCCTCCCGCGCCGGCCGCCAGCGTCGAAGCCGTCGTCCTGCGCTTCGACGACCAGGACGTGAGCCGCGCGCACTACGAGGACTGGCTGCTGTTGAACCACGGGGAGCAGGAGGCCGCGACCTACGCGCGCTTGCTCCTCTTGCGCGAGCGCGCCGCCAGCCTCGGCGCGACGCCGGATCCCGCGGAGCTGGACGCCCGCACCCGGGAGCTCACCGAGGCGCGCCTCTTCGGTGCCCTGGACGGGGACCGGGAGCGCTGGGAGCAGGAGCTCGCCCGGGAGGGGCGCACCCCGGCCGGACGGCTCGCGGAGGTCCGGATCCGCGTGGAGCTGGAGGCCCTCACGGAGGCCGTCGGCGGCGAGACCCCGGAGGCGGACGAGGAGAGGCTGCTCGCCCTGTGGGAATCCCGGTACGGCCCGGGGGGCAAGCTGCCCCGGGTGCGCGTGCTGCGGAAGCGCTTCATCGTGCCCTTCGAACCGGGCGAGAACACCGCGACGCGCCGCGCCCGCTCGGAGCGCCTGCGCGCGACCCTCGCCGAGGACATGGACGCCCTGCTGGCGCGCCTCCGCGGCGGCGCGGACTTCGCCACCCTGGTGACCGAGGAGAGCGACCACCCCTCCAAGGCGGACGGCGGCCGGCCCGCCGACGACACCTGGCGCCAGGGGATCCCGCCCGCGGTGCTGCGGACCCTGTCGGCGGCGGAGCCGGGGACCTACAGCGAACCCCTGTTCGCCACCGGCGCCTTCTGGATCCTGCGCATCGACGGGATCCGCGAAACGCCCCTCGAGACGGTGCGGGAGGAGCTCGAGCGGTTCCTCGCGCGCGGCGGCAGCGACCGTGGCGCCCCGGGTGCGAGCCGGGCGGTGGAGCGGTCCGAGGGAGTCTTGGCGACCCTGTTCGCGGACGCTCCCCTGGCGATCGGGCCCGCCCTGCTCGAGCCCGCCGGCAGCACCGCGGACACGGTCCTGTTCACGATCGGGGAACGGCCGGTGACCCGGGCGGCCTTCGCACCTTGGCTGCGCCGCCTGCGGGGCGAGCGGGAGACGACCCGCTTCGCCCTCGAGCAGCGCCTCCTGCGCCGCGGGGCGGACGAATCCCTGCAACCCTCACCCGCCGAGCTCGAGGCTGGCCTGGCCCGCGCCCGGGCGACCGACATCCAGCTCGGCAACGGCGGCGACGAGGCGGCCTGGTTGGCGGGGCTCGCGGCCCGCGGCCTGGACGAGGCGGCCTGGCGCCGCGCGGCGCTGCGGCGGATCCGGCTGGAGGGACTGGAGGACGCCCTGGCGCGCCAGCAGCGGACGATCGCCGAGACGGACCTGCGCCGCGCCTGGGAACGACAGTACGGCCCGGGTGGCCGACGCACGCGGGTCCGTTGGATCCTGTTGCGGGTGCCCGCGACGCCGGAGGATCTGCCGGAAGCCGAGCAGGCCGCGGAGCGCGCGCGGCTGGAGGAGGCCACCCTCGAGCGGGCCCGCGCCCTGCACGTCCGCATCCAGGGGGGCGAGGATTTCGCCGCCCTGGCGCGGGAGCACAGCGAGGACCGGGCCACGGCGGCCAACGGTGGCGCGCCGGCCCCCGAGTTCTCCGTCGACGCGCTGCCGCCTGAGCTGCAACAGCCCCTCGCGGACCTGGAGGTCGGGGAGTGCATCCCTGCGACCCTGCTGGAGGACGGCACGTCCGTCGTGCTGCTCGAGCTGGTCGGCCACGACTCGGTGCCCTTCGAGGGGGTGCGGGAAGCGCTCGAACAGGAGCTCCGGGCCGCCCCCGCGACCCTCCCCGAGCGGGCCGTCGTCCGCGCGGAGATCGCCCGGGGCCTCGAGGTTCAGGTGCGTACCCAGGCTCTCCTCGAGTGATCCCCGGGGCGCGCTGAGTAGACTTGGGGCATGCCGCGCTCCGCACGAATCCTGTTCCCCGCCCTGACCGTCGGCGCCCTCGTCCAGCTCCTGTCCTCCTGGCTCGCCGCCCAACGCGAAGCCACGGCGCACCGCTGGGCCGAGCACGACTTGGGCTGGCTGAGCTGGGAACGCTTCGCCCTGCAACCCCTGGGGACCAACGCCCTGTGGGCGGCGGGCGTCACGCTCCTCGTCGCCCTGTGGATCGAAGCCCGGTCCGGAGAGGACAGCGCCCTGCGCCGGTTGGCCGGGCTGCTCGGACACCCCTTGGTGCTCTTCTCGGCCCTCGGGGTGACCCTGTTCGTGCCGGGATTCGTCGCGCGGTCCCTGCGGCCGGACCCCCCCGCCCAGGCTCCGAACGTGCTGTTCGTGCTCGTCGACACCTGGCGCGCCGACCACGCGGGCTTCCTCGGGTACGAGCGTCCCGTGACCCCCAAGCTCGACGCCCTGGCCGCATCCGGCGTGGTCTTCGAGCGCGCGATCAGCCAAGCCCCCTGGACCAAGCCGGCCGTCGCGACGCTGTTCACCGGCACCGTCCCCTCCCGGCACGGGGCGGTCTCGAACCCGATCCAGGGGCAGGCGGTGCGCGGCGCTTCCCTGCTGAAGGCCCGGACGACGTTCCTCGAGATCCTGCGCGGGCACGGATGGGAGACCGCCGCCTGGTCCTCGAATCCGAACGTCGTGCCCCAGCGGGGCTTCGCCCAGGGGGCGGGGGAATTCCACGACGCGTTCAACGACCCGCGGCGCACCGAGAGCTTCGACCCCGGTCGCAGCGAGTATCAGATCGCCAGCCTGCGGGAATGGCTCGCCACCGCCGGAGAAGGCCCGCGGCCCTTCGCGGCGTACCTGCACGTGATGGACCCCCACTACCCGTACGTGGCCCCCCCGCCCTTCGCCGGGACCTTCGACCGCTCGGGCTTGGACTTCAACCTGACCGGCTCGGTGTGCGACGCCTTCTACCAGGGGGAACGCGACGTGTCCGAGGTCACCCCCGAGATGCTCCAGCGCGTCATCGACATCTACGACGAGGAGATCCTGTACATGGACCACCACGTCGGGGGCCTGATCGAGGACGTGCTGCGCGAGCACCCCGACACCGTGGTCGTCCTGGTATCCGACCACGGCGAGGAGTTCCTCGAGCACGGGCAGTTCGGGCACGGGATCGGCCTCTGGGACACCCTCGTCCACGTCCCCCTCGTGATCTGGTCTCCGTCCCTGGAAGCGGCCCGCATCGACACCCAGGTGCCCCTGTTCGACGTGCCCCCCACGCTCCTCGAGCTCGCCGGTCTGGTGGGCGCCATCCCCGGGACCTACCAAGGCGACAGCCTGATGCCCGTGATCCTCGGCGTCGAAGCCGACCACCGCCCGGCCCCGATGGAGAACGGCGGCGACGGCCGGCCGGGCTGGCAATGGCGCGGGATCTCCGACGGGCGCGAGAAGCTCGTCGTGCGGGAGCTGGACCTCGCCGAACGCCCCGCACCGCCCCTGGCCCCCTGGGAGCGGGACCTCGAAGCGCCGGTCCACTTCGTCTTCGACCTGGCGACCGATTCCGCCGAACAGGCCGACCCGGTCACCGCCGAGGACGCCCGCGTACAACGCCTGATGGGCCAAATGCGCAACGCCGGCTGGTACACCAGCCCCGTGGAGCTCTTCTCCGGCATGCGCGCCCAACGCGTGGACCTGGGGGGCAACCTGAACGCCTTGCGCGACCTGGGCTACGCCGACGACGCGGACCTGGACGCCGCCAACGGCGGCTCGGATCACTGATCCTCGGCGGCCGGCGAACCTCTGGTTCCGGTCTCTAGCCGCGGGCGACGACCATCGCGTAGCGGGCGAAGGCGATGATCGTCACGGCCAGCGCGCCGGAGGCGCAGAGGCGCAGCAGGGCGGGGGACGCGCGCAGGAGGCGTCCGCGCAACAGGAGTGCCAGGGCCGCCAGGGGGACCGACAGCAGGAACCAGGCCACCAGGATCGCGGCCTCGCCGTCCCCCATGTCTCGAACCGTCGGGATCAGGTTGATCCGTGAGACGACGAAGTAGAGGGCGATGCCATGGCCCGCGGACAGGGACAGGCTCGTGAACAGGACGAGCCAGGCGCCCGGTGCAGGGGTCCGGGGGGGGGCGTTGCTGGTGGTGTCGGACATCGGCCAAACCGCTCGCGCGACCAAAAGGCTAGTGTTCCCGTCGCACGGTCCAAGGGAAACGCCGGTGGAATCCCCCTCCGATTCGGCTAGCGGGAGCTCTCCGGGATTCCGGACCCGAGCTCTGCATCCAGGGTCCTGGCCAGGTTGGCCAGGGCCTCCTCGTCGCCTTCGGCGCGGAGCCCCCGCACGAGGTCCAGGGCCGCGGCCCGCAGCTCGTCACCGGCCGGCGTTCCGAGGGTGTCCGCCTCCAGGGCCAACGCGTTCGCGAGTCCCAGCCGGCCGATCCGATCGCTCGGGTCCCAGGAGAGGGCCGCCTCGAAGTGGCGTCGGGCGGCGGCGGGATTCGAGCCGGCCCGGAGCTGGCAGAGGCCGGCCAACAGGCGCACGCGGAAGCGCTCCTTCGGCTCGATGGACGGGTCCCGTGCGAAGGGTGCGATGCGCGCCATCGCGGCGGACAGCTCTTCGCCCGCCGCGCGGACCCGCGGCGGCTCCTCCGCCAACAGGGCACCGGCGCGCCGGAAGCGCACCTCCGCCTCGAGGGTCGCGACGCGGGGATCGGTCGGGTACTTGCGTGCGAGCTCCAGGGTGATCGCCGCCGCCTCCTCCAGGCCGTCCGGCCGCTCCAGCAGGACGCGTGCGTGGTTGAGATCCCGTCCGTCGAGCTTCTGTGCCCGCACATCCGCCGGAAGCGTCGGCGTGAAGACCAACGCCGCCGCGAGGACCGCGCAGCCCAGCACCGCCCGGGGCGCCGGCCGCCCGGCCCCGGCGGGGCCGCCCTCCGCGTTCCGGCCCAGGCCGAACAGGAACCCGAGCTGCAGCAGATACCAGGCGGCGAAGGGCAACAGGAGCGGCACGAGCATCAGCCGGATGCGCCCGCTGGTCACGGTCAGGACGATGGTCCCCAGGTACGCGCAGAAGGCCACCGCGAGGAGCAGGGCAACGGGCCCCGACCCCGGACGCCCGTCCGCCGATCGCCAGCGGCGGCCGAACAGGAACAGCGCCAGACCCGCCAGCCCCGCGGTGCCCCACAGGTTCCAGCCCGGCAGGGGGATCCGCAGGGTCGCCAGGTAGCGGCTGTCCCAGACGAGGTCGTGGTTGTCCGGAACCTCGTACGCCCCGAGGGACAAACGGACCTTGCGGGTCAGCCGGCGCAGGTGCTCCCCCGGATTCTCCCACAGGCTCGCCCCCAGCTCCCGGATCCAGTAGCGACTGACCTCCCCGGCGTCGAGTCGACGGCCGGTCCGGCGCTCGGCCTCGCGCCGCCAGTCCTCGGCCTCGTGCTCGGGGATGCCGCGGACCCAGGGGAACTCCGTCGCGATGCCGAAGGGGTTCTCGGGAGCGTTGCCGCCGTATACGTTCGTGCCCGCTCCACTGGTGGTCAACGCGAACACGCCGCCGACGGCCTGGTTTCGGAGGGCGACCGGCAGGAGCACCAGCAGGAGCCCCGCGACGACCGCCACCGCCGAGGGCCAGGCCGCGCGCGTCCGGTGCCACAACACCGGCGCGAGGACCAGCAACGGCAGCAGGAGCAACGCGTTGCCCCGCAGCAGGGCTGCCAGGCCGCCGAGGACTCCGGCCAACGCCCACCGCAGCAGCCTTGCTCCGCCCCCGCGCTCTGCACCCGCTGCCCAGACGACGGCCAACAGCACGCCCAACACCACCGGCAGGAACAGGTTGGGCTTCAACAACAGGCAGGGCATCAGGAGCAAGGGCCGATAGGTCCCCACCGCGAGGGCGGCGATCCAGGCGGCTCTCTCCCCGAAGGCCCGGCGTGTCAGCTCGTACACCAACAGGACCAACAGCACCCCGCCCACGAAAGCCTGGGTATGCCGGACGGCGGTCCGCTGGCGGATCGACGCGACCCGCCCGGATGCCGGCGCGGCCCCCTCGGCGGGATCCGCCGTGTCCTCGGGTGGTTCGGCGCTGAGGGCGAACACCGCCGCGAGCCAGTAGGGATAGAGGGGCTCCTGGAAGAAGACCCCGGTGCCCACGAAGTCCCCACCGGCGACCTCGAGGGCCCAGCCCTCGTAGGAGGCCTCGTCGATCACCGGGCGATCCGCGAGGGGATGGTTGGCCTGGTAATCGAGGGCGAACGCGATCCGCAGGCCATAGGCGAGGACCAACAGGACCCAGGGCCAACGGGGAATCCGAAGCGTGGGTTTCACGTCCCGCCCCGCGGTGGCTCCCACCGATCGAAGCCGGCGTCCACCGGTGCGGGGATCCGGCACAGGGCAGCGCTGATCACCCGCGCGAGGGAGGCGATCTCGCGCCCCTGGGGCGTCAGGGCCGCCACGGTCAACAGACCCAGCACCGCCGCGCCCCCGATCCAGCCGGCCCACAGGAACCCGGCCAACAGCGCAGCGCCCAGGGCCAAGGCCAAGAGCGCCGGCGCGAGGGCCGGGACGAAGCGATAGAAGCCCCACTGGGCCCGGTCCGGCCAGCCCCGGGACAGGGGCCGCTTGGGCGCCCAACCCCGTAGCACCTGGAAGTACCCCTCGGCACGGCGCCGACGCTGGCTCTCCAGGGGCCGACCCGGGCGGGGCTTCTGCTCCAGGAAGCGGGCTCCCTCGACCAGGCGGACCAGACCTCCCCGGGCCCGGGCGCTCAGCATCAGGTCGATGTCGTCGGCGGCGAACCCGGGGGTCGGTGCCAACCCGGACTCCGCCCGCCAGGCGAGCAATTGACCGTGCACGCTGAACACGCGGCCGCTGCGCGACTCCCAGGCGCGCACCTTGGCCGTGAGGCGATCGTAGAGCTCCCCGGCGGGGACCGGTGCCCCCCCGTCGGCGCCGGTCGTCGTGCCGTCCTCCGCGAGGTCGCGCACGAACTCCTGGGCTCCGCAGGCGAGGGTCAGCCCGGCGTCCTCGCGGAAGGCCTCGTCGAAGGCGATCAGCGAGCCCTGGCGCAGGATCACGTCGGCGTCCGTCAGCACCACCAGGTCTACGTCCCCGAGGGCCGCCACGCCGGTCCGGATCGCCCGCGCCTTGCCCGTCCCGGACCCCCGCACGAGGGACCAGTCGATCTCCGGACAGGCCCTGCGGGCCGCCGCCAGCAGGGTCTCCGCCAGGGCCGGGGTGCCGTCCTCGGAACCGTCGTCCACGATCACGACCCGATGGGACCGCGTCGACACCGGCCAGGTCAAGCGCCGCAGGTTGTTGACCTTGCGGGTCAACACGGACACCTCGTTGCGCGCCGGGACCAGAACGCCGCAGCACGCGCCCGACGGCACTCGCGAAGACCCGGCGCTCATCCCCGGTCCCGCCCCGGGAGCACGGCCGCCGCGAGCAGACCCGGCCAGGCCCGGGCCCCGAACAGGACGTTGTCCCCTTGGGCACACTCCCAGGTGCAGGCGCAGCGCGTCGCAGCGATCCGCTCGCGGAGCTCGCGGGCCCGGGCGGAGCGCCAGATGGGGCCGAGGTCCCAGTCGGACTCGCGCAGGTTGCCCATGGACTCCCCCAACACCTCGCAGGGGTGCACGCTGCCGTCCTCGAACACCACCGCCGAAAGGCTGCCGGCGGTGCACGGCAGGAACGGACGGACACGGCCCCCGGGATCGGGACCCGCGACCTGGGCCCGGGCGACGCGCTCCACGTGGGAGGCCATGCGCCGGTCGCGGGCCCGCATCAGGCGCGCGAAGCGGAAGCCGTACCCCGGCAGCCGGCCCTCGTCCTCCAGGCGCAGCTTGCGGGCGTACACCTCCCGGTAACGCGCGGGGTCGACCCCCAGGAGGGTCGGGTCCAGGGCGTCGGTGCGCGCCAGGTTGACCGTCAGGTGGTCGGGCAGCAGCTCGTCGACCAGCTCCTCGAGATGGTCCCCGAGCACCTCTTGGTTCTCGGCGGTCACGCAGGAGATCAGGCCGACCCCGAGGTTGTCCCGGGTCGCGGCCGCCGCCTTCAGCGCGCGGACGCCGTCGCGGGTCTTCGCGTGCCCCCCCGGGATCTGCCGGATCGCATCGTGGATCTCCGGGGGACCGTCGAAGGACACCGAGATCGACACGAAGGTGTCGGGGTTCTCGTCCGCCAAGCGCCCCGCGACCGCGGCCGTGTCCCCCACCAGCCCATTGGTCGGGATCGCCAGGTGCTTCAGGCCGCGGGCCCCGAACGAGCGTGCGAGGGCCGGCAGGTCGCGACGCAGGAAGGGCTCCCCTCCGGCGAAGGACACCCACAGAAGCGGACCCAGGTCCGCGCAAGAAGCCGCGAGGCGCTCGATCTCGTCGGCCGAGGGCCCCCGCACCTCGTCCTCGACCTCACGCCAGTGGAAGCAGTGCCGGCAACGCAGGTTGCAGCGCCCCGTCACGAACAGGGTCAGGTGGATCGGCGGACCGGCACGGCGCAGACCCCGGAGCGCGAACGGCAAGAGCTTGGTGGACATCGGCCGATGCGGCGGGACCGGGCCAGGGGAACCCGGATGGAAGGCGGCCTGGATCGAGGACGGCCCGGGCGTCGTGGACGCCCGGGCCGCTGGGGAGGGATACCCGTGCCTGGCGGGAGCGCGAAGAGTCTCGGCCCCTCGCCCCGGCGCTACTGGGAGATGACCTCGAGTCCCTTCGAGCTGGCGAAGAGCTGGGTCGTCCCGTTCTGGGTGAAGAACTGCGCGTAGGCCTGGAACCCCGGGGGCGTGTCCGGGCTGACGGGCAGGGACAGGAGTCCGTTGCCGTCCGCGTCCGTGACGCCCTGGGTCAGGAGCAGGGTGTTGCCGGCCACGTTCAGCGTCGCGATGTTCCCGACGGAGAAGGGCCCCGGCAGCTGCGTGTCGGTGATCCACAGGACCCAGAGGGTCGACGCCGGAGCGTTGCCGGTCGCCAGGTGCAGCGTCTCACCGGCATAGGGCACCGACAGGGCCTGGATCGTCGGCTCGCCCAGGGTCCCGTCCGTGCCGGCGCCATAGACGTTGGCGAAGTTCAGCGCCGACGTCGCCGCGTAGGAGGAGTCCGCGGACGTGCCGGTGTTGCCGTACTCGTCGCTCGAACGGAACGAGTAGCTGACCGAGCCCACGAGGTTGGCCGGGATCTCGCCCCGGAAGACCTGGCCGCCGGAGCTCGTCGCGACGCTCGGCGGGAGCTTCACGCCGTCGACCTCGACCTCGAGCTCGGTGTCGTTGAAGTACGTGATGTAGTAGGGCGCGTTGTCGTACACGTGCACGCGGACCGGAGCGGATCCGGTGCTCGCGGTGCGGTCCCCGAGGGCCTCCACGTTCGGGAGGTAGGGCGCGTGGGTGTCCGGGGTCCCGGTCACGTTCTCGAGGAAGGTGTTCGCCGCACCGACGTCTTCGGCGACCAGGACGTCGTAGTCCCCGTCGAAGTCCACGTCGCAGGCGTCCGCGTCCAGGGAGATCGCCCCGAAGCTGGGCAC